>CM059998.1:19830301-20127801 GCA_030463065.1 Aphidoletes aphidimyza | reverse complement strand
TTCCACTGTCTTGATAGTATAAAATGAGCCAACATTATCTGTATGTATGTGAGAGAGTGTTTGTCGAAATGCCCTCATGTCGAGTAGATTTTCCACCGAAAAACACACAACAGCAAAAAGGAATGGCAACGACAGGCGGCTACAACAACGATTACGATGACTAACCGTAGAATGAAATGCAATTCTCAGTACTCGCTGTACCGAGATTCAATTCTGTCGCTACCATTGTGTTGTATCGTCGCGCGTAACGCGGTTTTTTCTTATAGCCCATTATCAATACTATTCAGTTTTTAACAGTTAATTCGTCTAAGTTGTATGTGTTGTTATTTCGGTATAATTTTCTTGATATTTTTGATTTCAAGAAAAATTGAAAACAATTGAAAAAAAATTAAACGAAAAGAGGAAAAAAATGTTTTTTTTCGTTGTTGTTGTTGTTTCGTCAATGTGGTCTGACGAGCACATTGCTCCTACGGAAAATCACACACACAGATTCGGATATATTGGTTGAGAAATCGGTGGAAACTACAAACGTTATCTCCAAAAACAAAACACAAAAAAATAAATCCGAATGCAAGAGTAATCAAAATATAGCATTTCGTTGTACCAAGAAAAACCGGAACATTACAGTCATTCGATATGTTGAATATGGAAAGGCATGCAAGATCTTTTGCTCTCTCTCTCTCTCTTTCTCTTTCTCTTTCTCTTTCTCTTTCTCTCTATCAATTTGGTTTGAACTCGTTGAAAACAAAACGTTTCGATTCAACAACATATTTTTCTGTGAGAGCGAAAATCGAGTGAAACAAGTTTGCGAGAGTGATGTTCGTCCGTTCTTCCGTTCGAGTCGTTTATTTTATTTTCGGTTGGTGCGATTTAAAACTAGCTATTGGGATCGTGTCTGTCCACGCTTCAGATGTTTTAGTCGGTTACGTTAATTGGTAATCTCGTAAGACTCTGCGAATGAGTGCAAATGAGTTTCAAATAATTACTTAATTTCCACACAATTTAATGGAAATGTTAACTATTTGTTTTTTTTTTATTCTTTTCGGCAAAGTTATTCGACGGACAAAAATGCATTTAGAACACACCTACACATACAAAAAGAAGAGTGTGTGTGTGTGTTTGTGTGTGGAAAGTGATGACACAATCGATATATGGATTTTGAACGTCACATTCTCACTTCGACGGCACTCCATAATATTATTACAAATTCAGTGTGCTCTTTCATCTCAATGTTCTCAATGTTAACTGTGCAATATTTATAAAATAAATGAAAGACAAACATTGTAAGCGCTTTTTGCTGTCATCTGACCACGTTGATCGTTTGTATTTGTTGATTTTTTTTTCATTTCTCGTCGCGAGCAACTTTTTTTTGCTAAATTGAACCAATCAATTTGATTGACAGATCAAAACCACAAAATAGAAGCGGCAAACTATAACGATTTGCATCGCCCAAGCACAAATTTTTTTATCTTCCAAAAAGCGCCAATCGTTCGTTTACATTTTTCATACAACTAAAAAAAAAAAAAAAATACCAAAAGCAACACACAAAATATCGAAACTGGAAATAAAATAAAACTCATAAAGTCCGATTCGTGCCAACCAGAAAAAGGTTCAGGCATATTGTTGGTTTTTTTTGTTTTATTACAGAAAGAACGATACGACAATTTCTTTTGTCCTTATCACAACAAAAATCGTTTGCTGGCTATAAAAGCCGTGAATTTATTTGATATTTAACCGATTTTGGTGGCGCTTCGTTGTATATTTTCTTGCAAATGTTTTTGTTTCTTTCGAGAACGTGCCATGGGTTTTACTATTGCATTCTAAAAGTGGCTCAAACTGTTTAAAATCTCATGTAAAATAGAATAGATTATTTCAAGGTAAGATTTTTGTTTGTTTCGTGTGTGTCTTCGGTACGGTTTATGTGATTTTGCATTGTTTTCCCTACTTGAATTTTCCGATCTAGTTCGGCTCGTATTTCGATCTCTTGAACCAAACCGTATTCCTTTGCTCATAGCATCTCCTCTTTCACATCCAATCACGATACACACATACAAACACTACACATAAACAGTATTATACAGTAATGGCCAAAAAAAGAAACACGTTTGAAAATTGTCGCACACAAACACATGTACATAAAATGCGTTCGCTCTGGTTTTCTTCGCACATGCAATCAGGTAATCAGCCGACTTTCTAGACACTGTAACACAGTGTTTGTGTATTTGCAATCGACCTGGGGTGCTGATATAGAGACAAACCGAACCAGTGCACAGAAAGAAACAAGTGTACAGAAGGAAGAAATGAACGAAGAAACAAAAAAATAATAATAAATGAATTCAAACAGACGATAAAGACGAAGCAGTATGCACTGCACTGCCTTTTAGTTTATGTGATTCGGGGTGTACAAAACGATAATATTTGCTTGCACGCTGGCACTTAAATTGTATCACATGAGCTACGAGCTCAAGCTTCAAGGATATAACCTGTTGTTATCGATTTGTTACATGAACATACAAACAGAACGAAAGCGACAACAAAAATTCTACAAAGAAACAGCGAATAAACTAAGTATGATTCTGGCCAATGCCATTGGTCTTGTGTAAGGCAGCTGCAATTTTTTTAAATTATTATTATTTTAAATTTCATACGAAATCTATGTCTAAACATTGTGCGCATTTTAATGAGTCAAATTTAATCATTCGTATTGATTGTGTAACTGGCTAAAACTGGCGAAAACAGTATCCATCACACTGAATGGCGACGTCAAGAAACCAAATTAAAACATGTTTAAAACCAAAAACGAGTCTAACAACGCCTTCGAATACGTCATACGTTGCTGTAAAAAAAAAAAAAACAAATCGCCAGAGAACTGAAGTTGGAATAGCACTTAAAATAAAAATCATCACAATCACACACTCACTCACTTACTCACTGTATACGTCTCTTTATACATATCGAACGATATCCTATTGATTATTCGTAAAACGTGAGACGAGAGAAAGACAGAAAAAGAAAGAGACAGACCGTAAATCGAATTTACTCGCATTTATATTAAATAAGCTCCATTTACTATGCAAGTGATGACATAGCGTTTAACTCTGAGCCTTTGCCGTGTCACCAGAAGCATTCAGGCACATTCTCAGCCATTTCGTCTTCTATTTTGGTTTTTTCTTTGTTTTATTTTTATTCTTTTATCGTTCATGCCGTTGTTGCTTCGGTTGGCAAAAGCGAAATTTTGTAATGTCACCGTTGGTGGTGTCATTGTGTCAACCGCCCAGTCTTCGATCATCGTTGAACACGTAACGCAAATTTATTGGGCTTGAAATGCTATATGCTATAGACATTATATATTGGTACCATTTATATACATTTTGATGATAGAAATGATGCTAATATGTTGCGTTCGGCTTTGTTGTTATCCAATCCACCAAATATATGCAAAAAAGAAAAAAAACAAAAAACGGGCCTAAAAAAGCAAATGGAATGGAATTTCGAACGAATTCATTTTGATAAAGATGATGTGCACCTTTTTTGCCCAACCATATTTTCTGACCACATGAATAAAACGCAAACACGCTACTTAACAGGCCTCGAAAACAAGCGTAATTATCGTCATTGATAAAATGCGAATGACGGAACATAAATTGTTTGGTGTGCGACGCCTCGTTATCGTTTGCATTGATTATTACCTCACCAAATCCACATTCAATTGACTCGGCGAACGAATCAAAAAACATCAAATAACTTGGCTCAATATGAGTTGTTGATCAACAAAACTTGTATGCATGCAACGAAGCATTCAAGTCTTGCCATTCATTTGCTCGCATTTTCCAATTTTTCCATAATCCAAATACGAACACCGTATAATTTATTCTCGCTCTTTTCTCTATTTCTCTAACCACAATTTGATTTTATTTTATCTGCTAATCGTTTTTCTTTAAATCGATTTAGAATTTTCGAAGTGCCTAATTACATTTGCTGTATTGTTACTTGATGTTGTGTGTAAAAATCAAAAGCTAAAAATCCGAAACCAAAAATAATAACAAGAAACTTTTGGAGAAAAAAAAACAAAAAACTTATCAGAATCGAGAAATACGAATGAAAATTACGCTGAACATCGTCACGTTGTTTGAACAGTAAAAATTATCCAAAAAAAAACACACACACAAACATGAAGATCGAAGTTATCGAATCGAAGATTGCACAAGACCTGAACAATTTAAAAATTTCAGTGTGTTAATGTTTAGTGAAAATTCCGTTCAAATCAAACATGCTAAAAAGCAGTGATTGAATGCTGACAGTTGCTTAAATGTCACTTGTTCGTCGTGGTAAATTGTTAAGTAAAATCCAATCAACTCATTGAAGCAATCACCAGAGACGTGATAAACGTTAAACAAAGCAAACACACAACAAATATCAAGTGCGTGAGCATTGCTAAAGCAAGCCAATAATAAAATATAACAAGCAGTGTAAACAAAAGGAAAAATGCGATAATTGCCAAAGTGAATTGTTCAATGTGTTTGTCGTTGTGTTTTTATTTCATGTTGCACTTCAGACATTCACAACAACAAATCAAACCAAAGGAAAGCGAACGAATCAGTTAGAAAAGAAAATTACGAAGAAAAAAACAAACGACAACGAACAAACTCAAACAGAACATTGACAAAGTATAATTAAATAAATAATTTTTTGTTGTTTTGTTGGTTTTTGTTTTCGTTTTTCGGGGGCGGCGGCGGAAAACAAGCCTACACACGTAATCGGTTAACCATCAATCATTTAGCGCTAAACAGATACGCATATTTCGTGTTGTAAATCGGCGACCCATTTTATGAACGTGTCAGACAGTCTACCGCTCTTTGATATCAATTTTAAAATATCATATTATTTCCACCGCAAATCAATAGCCGGCAAATAGCGTATCAAATATATTGTATGAGTGAGTTCGTGAGCTCGATACACACACACACACACCCATACCGAATAAAGGGATTACCATTGGTTTGTGTATTCACTTTGAAAGACAAAACAACAACAACAAAAAACAGGGGAGAGTGTGAGACAGAAAGCAAAACAACAACAACAGGTGCACACACGAAAGCATGTAATACTCTGGCGACAGTGTAATTTTATTGTCAACGAATATTAGCAATCAAAATTAAACGGGAACAAATAATATCGCATTTGCCAAGCGCACGCGAAAATTGAGTGAAAACGCAACCCAAAGGTCGACAATCACACAATCAAGAGACATTTTGTGTGTCAAACAAGTGTTGTTGTTTGTGTGGTGCTGGTGTAAACGGAATTGAACTAAATTTTTATTTTTTTTGGCTTGAGCGCCGAGGTGAACCAACTCAATACGAAGCCTGATGGTAATAGCATAAATGCCAAAACACATTCGATACCAAAACGTGCGAGCGAGCAAGAGAGATAGAGAGAGAGAAAAAATATATTAGAGAAAAGTTAAATAAAATAAAAAAAAATACACGAAAGAGCAACTCAAACAAAAAAGAAAGTAAACAAAGGCCCAAAGAAATAGCTGAAGCGAAAAGCTAAACAATTGAGAATGAAATTGGTGTCCTATTGTATGCATGGCATTCGTTTCGCGTGGGTGTGTACATTAAACTAAAAATTTAAAAAAAAACACTGAAAAATTTGTAATATTGTAATACGTTAAAACTGAACCCAAACAAAAAAAATCATTTTTTGCGCTACTTCCATCCGAACAAGCATTCCAAGATTTGGATTGGTTCTTTCATTTTTAGTTCTTTACATTTTTTTTTTTTTTTTTATTTTTATTCATTCGGTTCGGTTTTCGTTCATATTTTTCGTGGTATGTGAGTGTCGGTGTGTCGTTTCTGCGTTAATAAGTTAGAACTCATGTGTTTGCCAGACGTAAACATTTTGTTCTGCCGTGTTTTCAATGTGTTGATATTGAATTTTTCGTTAGCCATATGAAAATGTGATGAAAAAAAAACACCCAAAAGAGAGAGAGAAAGAGAAGAACAGCAACAACGAAGAGACGAGAAGCCAATGAACGGGATAACGACAAACCAACTGAAACTCACCGAAAAAAATGCAACTTCTTTAAATATTTACGGTGAACATTTTCAGTGAATTCATAACACACAGTGAGGTTGATGGGTTATTTTTGAAACGTTGAAACGGCACTGCCGTGTTCACCATAAAACGTGGTTTATTTGTGTGCCTCAACAATTGTAAACATTCATACGTTGTTGCGTTATCTATTTTTTGTTTGTTTGTTTGTTTCGTTTTCGGGTTTTGTTCGCATTGTGCTCAAAACTCTCTCTTTCTGAGCGCTGATTGTGCGTGCCAAGTGCGTGTGAAGTGGCAAAAGGACGAAACAAAAAAAAAAACCAAAAAGCACGAAACAAAAATCGAATACATGCAACGTGTGCACGAAAACTATTATTGATGAAACGGTGCGCGAAAATTTGAGCAATTTTTATCGGTTAAAGATTTCCATTAATCAATGCTTAGTTTGCCAACTGAATGAAACAGCATGAATCATACATAATTGCGAAAGAAAGAGGCGAAAAAACACGAAACGAAAAGAAAAGAAAGGAAAAAGAAAAAAAACAAAGAAGAAGAAGTACACCAGTGAACAACAACATGAACTTTGATATGTGTATTTTCACAAGTACACGCAATGTTTTGTAAGTTGAATGCCTAAGCCACAACAACTTGCATTGGACTACACAAAATCGCATAAGCAGCAATAGAAAAAGCAGCGGTGTGAGCATAAAAGCTGTTTTTAATAAGTTGTTACTCCATGAAAATTGTTATCTAAATAAAGTTCAAGCCACGAAAAACAAAACGCTAAAGAGACGTAAAGACAAATAAGAAAACGAAGAGCGAGAGCGAGAGTGAGAGTGAGAGTGAGAGTGAGAGAGAGAGAGAGAGAGAGAGAGAGAGAGAGAGAGAGAGAGAGAGAGAGAGAGAGAGAGAGAGAGAGAGCGAGAGAGAGAGCCAGGACCGTAAAATCCCAAAGAACCGTTAAAAACAAACAAATAAACACCACAGTCTGTCTACAGATAAAAACTTTTTCCGTTGTGTTGAAGAATTGTTTAATTTGTTGAACAAGACATTCCGTTATTTCAGCCGCATGAACCGATAAAAGTGGTTTTCAAAACTTAAGCGCACCCGTGGTTCGGCATCTGAACGTTTGTGTGTGTGTATTGAATATATATATATATATATATATATATATATATGAACGTTGCATGAGACGTATGCACTTGTATATCGTGTATGTGAATGACTGAGTGTTGTGTTAGCAAATCAATCAAAATCATTCCGGCCAGTGGCGTCGGTGGGGAATAATAGCAGCAGCCGGTTTGTTTAATGGAAATTTGATAAGACATCAACCATCGACATCTTGGAATTTGGCGTCGACATCGGCATCGACATCGGCATCGGCATCGAAACCAGCCACAGTCAACGGAATATAATAATAAGTGTGGCCCACTTCATTTGCTAACTCGTTGTCGCTCTTGCTCACTTCACTTGCTCTCATCATCTTACACACACCCCCATTTCAAGAAGTGTGTGCGTTGTGTATGCTGTTTGGATTTTTGGCATGACTACACAATTAACAATTCCATAAGAGCCACTTGCTGTGGCATTGCAGTGTATCACATTATTGGGTCCGCATTTTATCTTCATCTGAGTGCATGTTATAAAGTTTGATGTGTATACGGTACATGTATGTAAGCGCGTTGTTCCGCTATGTTTGCATTGGTTTTGTGATTTTCATGCGGAATCGATAAGAAATTTCCATTTAGCCAAGCATCCTTTTCTTAAGAAAAAAAAACAAAAGGTCATAAAACTCTCGATATATCTTGAAATTGCACATACACAATGTGTGCTAACGAATAAATCCAGTGTACGATTTCTCGATGTGCAGTGCTCGTTCACATTCAATCTAACCACTCTACGGTTATTTGCAATTGTTTATACAACCGATCATATAATCACGAACGCCGGATGGCTTAACCAGTGATAAGAGCGATAAACTTTGTCCATAGTGTCACAGACAAACAAACAAAGAAAAACAGAGAAGGAAAAAAGACATAGTATATGCACGTATGTAAACAGTATGTTGCAAGTATGCTGACGACGACGACAACGACAACGACGACCAAGCGCATAGTGCAAGTGGAATTTTTTTTGTTGGGCTTTTAATTAAATGCCGGCTTTCTATCGTTTGTCCTTTTTTCATTTACATTCACTATCCCAATCATAATTTCACGTTCACTCAATAATTCCCTGTGTGTTGCGGTTCAACGGACAATTTAATGCATGAATAGCGCAACAATGTGAAATATTCATCTGAGACGAGTTTCCATCGCATTCAATCGGATGTATTTTAGTCAAACAACAACAACAAATTGTGCTTTTTTCCACACCAATATTTTATGTGTCAACAAAAACAACAAAAAAACGATCATCAAACAGTGTTTAAATTTTATTATTATTGCATAATAATTGAAGAAAAAATATACTGTCAGAACTGAATTAAAACATTATGCTATCGAACTAAAGAAGATCGAATTGAAACAAATGAATAATACCAACAACAACATCAACAAAGAAAACAAAAACGAAACGAAACATTTATGATTATAATTTAAGTGCGTCGAATGATTTCATCGGATTTAAAATTGACTTGTGGAACATTATTATGATTAAAAAAACCAACAGACATTTTATTTCTTAAAATTGAAAATGATATAATATCCAGCGACAGTATTTTCCGATAGTTGAAAGTTTCCAATTGAAACATTTATTTAAAAAAACCAAAAAATCAAACACCATAAATTAAATATTATCACATATCATGAATTCTCTGGATAAATATTTCAAAGAAACATATTTAATATAGAAAAACCAAAACTACATATTATAATTGACTGACAAAATAAAACAGTTTTGATTGATAACAAAATATTAAGATAATTACCAAATCATATATAATTAACGCAAACAAACAAGTTGATCCATTTTTGAACGTTCAAACATGAATACCTGGAACAAAAAACACTTGTAAACCACACACAAACAAAAACAAAACAAAGAAAAAATTTACCGTAAAAACGTTCGAACAATCTCAACAATATATTTGCAACAGACATTCAGTTCAACAAGCACATTATTTAACACTTGTAAAGTAAGTACAACAGTATTTTGTAGATCATTTGACAAAATTATTCCGTTTATGAATCGATGATGAGTAAATGAGCATTCATGAAGGGAAACAAATATGGATTTTACTTGGAGATTTTATTTTCATTGATAAATTATTAACATAAAGTTCCATAAAATCCATGCTGTATTCGGACTAGAAATCCATGTTTTTTTTTAATTGTTATTCGTGAAGATAAATGTTGATTATAAAGAAACCATACGATATATCTTATTCAAAGTGCATTGACTACAAGATAGCATGCTGTCTATTGTTAGTTATCACTTTGGACCATCTCTCAGGCAATTGATGATGATTTCGGTGAATCCCATCGAGCCAAATTTCGATTTTTCCAAAAGAAAAAAAGCAATGCGCAGCCAGGGAGTATTTCAACTACTGGCACAAGTGGCTATCAAAAGGAGCAATGTTTGGTGAATATGGCGGGTAGCGTAAGACTTCCCATCGAAGCACCTCCTCAGAAATTCTTTTAACCGGTTTTGAGAAATATGGCCGGCAATTTTCAAAATAGTGCCATTTTGCTTTGTTTGTGTTTCCGATCTCATTGGTTGTTATCGACAACAATCAGACATAGCAGATCGACACAAGAATTCCAACAAGAATTATGCTTCTTCCGAATTTTCTTGTTTTTTCTTTGTGTTTTTGGCAAGGAGCGATAGCGCTATGTTTGCATTTATGTGCTTCTTCTTCAAAAAATGACACACGCATACAAAATGCACACTTTGATATCTCTTGTTTGACATCTCTGTGTATATATAAGAGAAGAAGAAGAGCATAAAACACGACATTGACATCAATGTTAAGTTATATGACGCTATAACCGGGTGGTTTTTGGACATCTTTCAATAACATCAACAAAATTACTACATTTTAACGATGCAAACCAGTTCTCGCAAGTACATATTCACATAAGAAGTATCACATTAATTCTCATAAGAAATTTATACATCTCTATACACAGATAAAAAATGTGTTGAAATAAATATATTTTAAATTGTGATTTTTATAACGGTCAATTATTGGTCGCTCCATAATAAATTGATGGAAATAAATCAATTAACATTGAAAATACATTGAAACATTCCGAAGTTCCACCATACATGCATTTATCTGACTGGTATAACGTATTAATAAAGCAATAATTTGATAAGCTTCAATATTGATATTTCAAAAGGCCGAACTTTATCATTTAAATTGAAGATGAAGATCAATGTCAATTAAATCGGAATCGTCACTTTATTCAAATTCCACATCCATGTTCTCAACTCTCTTTCGATTCTCGTCCGACACCTGATTCAAACCGGCATTAATAATACTTTCGAAATATTGTATTTGGTGAAAATGAAATTGTTTGCATTTGTATCCAGGCACCCCCGTCCTCTCCATTCTCAATGAATTCCAATGTTGATATCGTTATTTTATGGCAAATGGATTTGAATTATTGGAATAATCATAATAATGTCGAGTTTATTGTGTCGTTGAGAGTGCATGGAATCATTGCAAATGTCGAATGATGTCTTGAATCATTTATCAAGCCAAAGGAAAACCACATTCGCTAGACGCCACAGTAACCACTGCCATCGCCACACGTATATAAACATAACGTATTTTCGACAATACAAATAAGAATAAAACCAAGTTGCTCTGTATTCGAACGCTTTTGTTCGAATTCGCATCGATATATCGGTTCGGTCACAATACAGATGCGCACACATTTAATCGAAATCCGATAATAGCATTATAGTGTAATCAGATTGTGCTCACAGTGCACGTTCACGATGAACGATGAGTTCTCATAAAAATGAATGAGAACGAATTTTAAGAGAGAGAGAGAGAGAGAGAGAGAGAGACAGAGAGAGAGAGAGAGAGTGTGTGTTGTGCGGCCATAGTCATGAATCCCGGTTTTAAATTAATGTAATTATATTGGCTTTCATAAGTTTGCACTCCATAAATAGTATAATCTTTGATCTCACACGAAGGACATTCGGGCTCATATCATGTCACATTTTCATTAAGCGCATTTCGGTTCCAATTTCCAATAAATCCGCATATATTTTTGGGATCAGGGGGAGGGTCAATTTCGAAGTCATGTTCATTCAAAATTTCGTTCTCATTTCACTCCAATATTTAGACCCGGCTAATTATATATTTTGTGAAATAAATGTATGAATCGGTAACATTTTTTGGCCCGGTCCGTAAAAGCATTGGACTTTTACCTTGGACATGACTTGAATTGGACGCCGCATATGTGCGGTGTGAAAATTTAAATCCAATAATCCCATCATACTATGAATGTACTGGCTCATCGATCAACTTGCCGTTTTTACACAGAGACTAAACTCGATGTCAAATGTCTGGGCTTGCTCCATATCTAAGCTTTCAAATCAACGCGATACAACAACAACAACAAAACAATGATGAATTGTTCGATTTATTTCAGCCTCTAACCTAAATCGTACCCCCTAAAAATGGGGTCTTGAAAGCCAAGCAAACAAGTAGACACGATATCCAAGAAATACTCATGCCACGTATTAATCACATTAAGTAACTTACACACGAAAAATGTATAAAATCAAGCATTGCAATATTTGTGAGATTGCAAAATCTAGTGAAACGGCGAGAAAAACAACACCAGATGTGTCGGTGTCGGTCCATTCAAGGGTTAAGCTAATTTTCTACGCCCATAATTCTATCAATCCTAACGATTGTTCGTTCGTATGACTCACATCAATTTGTGATTGTTAGAGAGAAGTCCCCATCTTCTTCACCTTCATCATTTTGATTGTATAGCTGTCGAGTTTTTGCTGTCTGTTCCTTTCCACATATTTATATGATGATATTTTCAAAGAATGGAACATTAAATCGTTCACTGATAGGGATGTGCAAAAAAAAAATAGATCGAGAAATATCGTTGCAAAAGTCGGCTTGGTCTTCACAGGTGCATCGCACGTTTCCATTTCATCTCATCGCATCTTATCTCATGTTTATATGTATAGATATTTTTTGTTTCTCTTTCTTTTCCTGCCATTTTCAACGCTCTCAAGGGGTGTTTAAAGTATAACAATAATATCAATGTGCTCCTCTCCATATCGTAACACATATGAAATCTATTTAAGCGTTTCGAATTGAATCCTCTTACAAATGAATACACAATGATGAACGAACAAAACAAGTGGAAGCTCAAAAACGATAACGTTGGCGCTGGTTGTGTGGCAGTTTCGATATATTCACACATTATATCTTAAGCTCTCATCGACTTCTGTATTCCTTTTGTGTGTTTAAAAACAACAAAATGCAACCAATGTTTCAACACAAAAATTCAGTTTTCATTCACGATTCACGGTGTACAATAAAAGCGGTTAAATAAAAAAAAGTACTGGCACATTTTTATAACACACAGAACGAAAGAGCTTGAAAGATCAACGAGTTCTTATAGTTAGTGGAGGAAGACATTGGAAAAGATCAAACGAATTTCTCATTTCTCTCTGGAAAATGATTTTCCAGTAGCCAATTTCAGTTGGAATTTTCCTTTGTAGTATTTTACCGAATTAATATTTTTTTATCGATATTGGATGATTCCAGTTCAAGAATTCAACCGAGCAAAATGCAATTTTTTGCATTCTAAATAAAAAGTTTAATTCATGCAAAATTGACAAATACTCGTGTTATCCCGTGTGAAAATAAAAGGATTGAACAGACAGCCGAATGGCAAACGGTTAAATTGGGACACAAAATGACTAAAAATTGGCTAGAAAACGGCTGGCAATCGACTGAAACCGTCTAAAGTACATGAAAATCGATTTCGGACGACTATTGTCGATTGTCATTTCTTTTCACAAGGGATGATTACAACAAAAAAATATTTCAATGTTTCAAGGAATTTTTGTTCACCGTTATAAACAATTTACAATGTTTCCACATTTTTCTATAAAAGCAAACAACAACAAAAATCCCAAATCAACCATTTCATTTGAAGAATTACATAATCACAAGTAAAAGGTTATGATGATCATGTCAAATAGAACGAACAATTCCAGACAACTTGCAAAACTGTTAAGTGTTTCCATCTTTACATTGAAATGTGTGGAAAATTCAATGAATATGTAAAAGTGAGCCCTTATGAAATGTAAATGCCGTCAACTGTTACTGTTGTCGTGAATAGATCGACATTTAGCCGTAAACGTTTTGGTATGGGTGTCTAAGAAGAGCTGTCTAATCTTCTTATGTATGGTAGACAATTTCCCAGGCATTGTAAGATATCATCCATTCGCTACAATTTAAATATTTCCATTCTTTGTCATCAGAAGCACCTGCATACCCAGGTAATCCATCATTCAAACATCATTCAATAGGCTTTGTCATTATGTCAGTGTACCGTACTGTTCAGTGTTTAATGTTCGCACAGTTGCACCATACCTCGTTTTTTTTTTTTTTTTTTGCACATCATTTTCATCATAACAAATCAACATCATGTTGAACATACTCTCTGTACTTGTGATGCGAAACAATGTAACACAGTTGAATTCTTCTTCACACCCACTTCGGATATGCATGCATTTTGTAGCAGAAGGGAAAGAAAAAGAGAGAGAAAAATATATTAAAAGATAATGAACGTCTTAGATTTATCCGGTTGCCTGTTGAAAGACTCGTTTTAACATGAACCTTTTACATCTTTCACACATCAGTTGGATGACTCATTTCTAGCACATTTTTTCTTTTCTTCTGCACAATCATTCATGAATAATGTATATTTCATTCAGTCGTTTTGCCAAGCAGCCAATACACAATTCTATAGAAGCCACGTGCTACACAGATAACGTTGTATCAAGGTTAACAACTAAAAATCCATTATCATTAAAAGCTAAGATGAATGTTTCCTCACATGCATTTTGTCTTTTGTTGTTGTTGTTGTTGTTACACCGCTCAATTTTCGTTTCAGTCGGAAATCACATGAAACTGATGGGTAAACGTCTTAATTGAACAAATAACAACGAAAAATGAAAAGGGGCAACCAACCACAAAATCACTGAATATTTCAATTCAATGAGGTACAGTTTGTAGCAACAAAAATTCACACTCATTTCGTCCACCTCATGAAATGAACATCAATTTTCTGAAGAGGACATTTATCGTTTAGCTCAATTTTGATATCAAGCTGCATATTTGCAATTTTGCACTCTACTTTTGTGCATTTTGCATTTTTTGCTTTTCCAAATATTCCTGAGTCAGGACCTGAATCAGATTTTTGTTTTTTTGCCATAAAAATATTAAAATTGATTGATTGTGCAAATGTTGTTCTTTGGCCATGTTGGAATAGAGTACGATGAATGGGGTTGAAAGCAAAACACACAAAACAAGCAAAACAAGGCAGCGACCGTCCGAAACATTCGCAAGCATCCAGTTTTGAAAACTGAAAGGCCAAACTTTCTAAATACGTATAAATAATTACTCTCTCTCTCTTTATCGTGAACTCGATGCACAGGCGTTTTGGTACATATTCGTATTAGAGATATCGAATCGAGCAAAGAGAGAGAGAGAATGAGCAAGACTCGGCTGGATACGCAAATGCATTGCTTTCCATATTTGTATGTTTGTATAGAGCCTCGCACAGAATACGGAATACACGAGACACATCAGCTAGATGTAAAGTTAAAATGCATGTAATATAATCAAAAAGAGATACACAGCGCCGCAACAGAGGTAAAAACAAATAAACAAGGCAAAAAAGCCTCATTTGCTCTATTTGAAGCGAACGACAACGGCGACAACGATGGCAAATGAGCATATAATACCATGTTATCATAATCATAGGTACCATTACAAAGTACAACAAAGTATTTACATTGTAACGATGCATAAGATAGTGAAATTAAAACAAATTTCAAGTAACGAAAAAGCGTAGAGATTTTGGGATGCAGGTATCCACAGGAACACATACACACACACACACACATATTACTTCTCTGCACATGGTTCGAAGAATGATGAAGCCCAAGTGCCAAAGTGTGCGGTGCGGATGGATTGCTTTCTTTTTTTTTGCGCGATTTTTCTTTAGTGTGCATATCCACTCTGTATCTGGTGAAAAGGAATATGTATGTACACACGTCGAACATCGAGTGCACTGAGGATTATTTTGTTACGTACAGAGAATATTTAATGAAAGATTCACTTTGAAGTTGAGCTTTCATATTTTAAAGTATCGCTTCGAGTGTATCTTTATTTCTCTCTCCATCTCTCTCTCTCTCTCGCTCTTTCCCTGTTCGTCCCCGTCTATCCATAGTGAAAGGTCGGGAGGGTTAGGTGGGTTAGTTTCCATTAGTGTCAAACGGTACATATCTACACATATGTACTTTATTACGCATTATGAAGAGAATCGATTCATTGAAGAGTAAAATTTCTACAAGATAATTACAATAATTAAAATGGTACAACTTGAATCGTCAAGTTACATGTTCTGTTTCAAGAGAAGCTGCTTATCAAATAAATAGGTAGCGAACGATAAAGAAAAACACACACACACACACACACACACACAGAGAGAGAGAGAGAGAGAGAGAGAGAGAGAGAGAGAGAGAGAGAGAGAGAGAGAGAGAGAGAGAGAGAGAGAGAGAGAGAGAGAGAGAGAGAGAGAGAGAGAGAGAGAGAGAGAGAGAGAGGGGGAAAGAGAGGGAATGCACATTGAAGAGCAGCAAAACGTGTCTATGACATGAATCTGTTATTTATGGTTGAATATATAAACTTCTGAATAAATTATGGACGCCATATTTTTAATTAGATTTGTTAAATGGTGGAAGCAATAAAAGGTAGCGAAGCGCTCAGACACATACACATTTCGTTTTTGTTGTTGTTGCATGGTATTTCATTGAAAAATGATTAGTGTGTCAGTTTCAAAGTGATTGAAATTTCAATGACGTGAGACGAAACGCAATAAAGGATCCTTTGCACCTATGTTGCTCTAAAGAAACAAAAAGTTTGTACAAAAACACACTTGTGCGCTGCACCAGATAAGAACAATTTGAAAACTCACAGTGAATAAAGTCGGTGTTTTGTTGTTGTTGTTGTTGTTGTTGTTGTTGTTGCCAACATGCAAATCTGGAGCCCACAGTATATAGGCTAAATCACGCTAAATAAATAGCGCAACGTTAATAATGAAAGGAGAATGTTCAAGGTTCTCATGTTATCATTGTGTGTCGAACTGTATTAAAATACAAACAAACACACACACAAAATGCGAAAAAAAACTCAAGCGTCAATGACGTGCAAAACAAACACAATAAAATCAGGCCATCGCAAATTTTTACTGCCGAATGACATCAATATATTGTATGAAGAAAAGAAACAACAACAACTACTTTTTGAATTGGCGCCGATTCGATGGGGGGAAAACAACACCAACATTAGCGGCAGCGCAAATTTTTTCGTGTTCCACTGATGGCATGTGTGCCAGCCAGCCAATGTAATAAGTCTATCGCCGATAGATGACAAACCAAATCTGAAGAAAAGAGCGGATGGACGGAAAATATCATGATGGCGGTGAAAGTAAGAAAACATTGTTTAACAAAAGTTTTTGATCTATATATACAGGGTTTCCCGCAATTACATGTCAATATTTCTACCACATATTCCTCAGACCATGTGGCGAAAAAAAGTCTATGGGCAAACATTTCTAGGACTCGTTTTTGGTGGGGTTTCAGCCGTTGGCCCCCTTTGGGTCAATTACACAATCACAACAAAAAAAAATTTGTTTTCACTATTGGAGATCCTAGTAGAGCTCAACGGCTTTCCAAAGAGACACAAAACATAAATTTTTGTTGATAGACACGATAACAGCATCCTTTGGAATGTGAAGCAAAAAAAGTTTGGTCGCTCCATCTAAAACATTTTGCGATTTTGGCCAAGATACGCAAATTTTGATGTTTTGACATTTGTATTCCGGCTCAGAATTTCATGCACTTTCGATATCTGAAATAAAAAGGGGGTGTTCTACGACACTTGGTCGAAAAAAATCGAGATTTTCATCGATTTTTCCGATTTTCTGTACTTTCAGACCAACCAAAAATTTATTTATTTATTTTTCTTTTTTGTCATCTAGTAGACGTCAATGTTGAAAAATGCGACCAAAACACGCATTTGAATGTTGGCCATTCTAGCATATGAAATATTGACCCCACCAAAAACGAGTCCTAGAAATTTTTGCACATAGACTTTTTTTCGCCACATGGTCTGAGGAATATGTGGTAGAAATATTGACATGTAATTGCGGGACACCCTGTAAATATATTTGATATATTGGGATATATCATACAACCAACTTTCAGCTTCATCGTTCATTTGATATGCTGTCGCCGATTGTTTTCGATGTGTTCATTTTAATGAAAGCGCTCCACATTTTTATGCGATTAAAGCAATTGTTGATATTGTCGTTGTGGTCACCGCTGTTGATGTGTATTTCAATGTTTTGCAAACTGCATTTTCATTGGTTTTCCATCCATTTGAGAACGCTTTTGTTTTGTATGCGAACGGTTTTGGTGGATCGTTGTGCGTGCGATTAAAAGGGACGATAGTCGTTCGTGTGTGTGTTTTTAACGATCAATCGTGAAACGTTATATGTTTCAGAGGTATGCCACGTCAGTTTGTTAGGTAAACATAAAGTTGAGCATCGACCATGTCGACCGTGTTGAAACAACTATTCCCACTACAACAGCTAATTCGGATTAAGCACTTTCAGTTTTCGAAATTCAGTACCACTAATTTGAATGTTGTGGAGACCTCAAGCTCGGAATTGTTCTAAAACTCACAATCGTCTTTTTGTTGGAAGGTGAAACTGCAGATGCAGTTCGTATTCGTTCGTAAACATTTGTTGTTCAAATTTGATTTCCAGTTTGGTTCGTTGTAATCGTTTCGTTCGATGCAAGAAATTGTTGTGAATAAAATATATTCGTCAAATACATAAGAAATGCACATATATGAAGTGTGTCATTGAGCATGCAAGCCTTTGCGTCTTCTGTCGAAATCTGCATTGTTTTGTGAATTTGTTATTGTTTTAAGACATCGCCAGATGGCAGCAGCTTCAGTCGACGCAGCACGCCACATATTTGTCTTCTTCTGTAAATGTCATCAGCATGAGGGTGTAACGAAGTGCCTCTCGCTCACTATTTATGCACTGAATTATAAATTCATTCACAAGTGTATGGCTTCGAAACAGATTTATACCGTACAATCAGATGTGAGCTTAACAATAAAAACGTCAAGTCGATCTACAATGTACGCACTGCCTATTGAAAGCATATACGCGATATACGAAGTGCTGCGGCGAGTTGGTTTTTTTTAGTTATATAAATTATGGAAACTAAACCACCCCAAATAGAAATTGCTTGTCTCAAATGCATTTGTATATATTGAGCGTTGTTGCTCACGGACAAAAAGAAAGAAAAAGAAAAAACACACGCCCGTATTTACATTTTTGCAACATTCGTCGTGAAATTCACCATAAGACTGGCATTTGTAAAATCCCCATTTTAATATTGCATACCCGATATTCCACGTTTGAAGAAGCGTCAGTTAAAATGGCCAAAAACCGAAAGCAGAACATTACACCGGTGTGTATGACACATTGCCGAGTGTAATGACACTAGTCGCGCGTGGTTTTCTCATTTAATTTTATCGCTTTTATCGCGCCCTTTTATCGCTTTTCACGTCGCCTTTTTTTTAGTTCGCTCTTCGCTGATTCTCTTTTATTTTTCACTCTCTTTTCTCATTCCCTGATTGCCCCCCCCCGCTCCCTGTTTTTTCCATGAACTTACTTAAAATAAATCATATGTTCGCTGGGAGTTTTGCTTTTAATTTTTTTTCTTTTTTTTGTTATTTTATAGCTTTCGCATAATATTCCATTCGGCTTACACATGTGTTCGTGTGTAGGACTCCACCGTCTACGACAGTGATTAAAATGAATGGAAAACTTATAATTATTCGGATTTTCATCCAGTGCACACAAGTAAACTATAAATTGAAATTACGTTAACTCAATGTGAAATGAAAAACACACACACCGCGTTCGTTCATTGAAATTGTTGAACTCTCATTCACCTGCTGGTGCAAACTTCCATTGCATGCAATAACCCGTACATTTGCACGTTTATGATTGAGTTTCATATGCTTCGATTTTATGGATGTGTGTGTTTGTGTGTGTTTTTTTTTGGGGTCGTTACTCAACGGAGAGAAAAAAGCTTCAATCAACTTAAAACCATTTTCAAACCGTGATAAACTTTTTCATTTAGTTCAATAACCTATAATTGAAGTTTTTTTTTGTTGCGGACTTTCCGATACATATTGCACTCTCTGCGAATCTTTATTTCAGTACATTTTAATCGCAATGTACATCAATACATCGATATCGGATGACATCATTGTCATCGATTTGATTCACTCAGAGAATTCATTCACAATGAAACCAAACTCAACAAACCAAACAAAGAACTTGCATGTTCGAATTACAATGTTTACGATTCAGATTCAGTTTCAATATTTTGTCGGAATCGAAAATAAAATGTTTGTTTACTCATTTACTCATCCATCAAAATAGACAATGAAAATTACCAAATAACTTTGTAACCCATTCAATATAGAATTATGGGACACCAGCTATTTTCCGTATAAAACATGCAAATAAAAATTTTTCATTATTTTCATAGAATTGCTTGAATAATGGAATGAATTTAGACTACTCAAAACCTTCTTGTCATGTTTGGTTGAAAAAAAAAATAAATCTAAAGTAAAATATCTTATTTTAACACAAAACGTCAAAAAGAATGCCATTTATATGCTGCAAAACCATGTTTGTATGCTATTGATGTGACATAAAGTCAAAACAATGAACCTGTCCAATATGCTGTCCTATGTTGCCCTCAGGCTCACTTTTCACTCAGCCCAAGTAACACAATGTAATGCACATTGTGCAACATAATGTCTTATATTTTTGTAACGCACTATGTGCAACATTATGTGCACATTTTGTACACATTTGATGGAAAAATGTCGACTTTATGTGTGAAAATGAGTTTAGTACGTAAATTGGTCATTTTTCGGTCAATTTGTGCACAAAATGTATGACAAAAGTACACATTTCATTTCGCACGCATTTGGTCAATTTTGAAACCGATATATTCGGGCATCGGGTGTGCTCGGTCGAGCCTGAGCTTCGGGTATTCGGGTATCGGTCGGGCGTTCGGGGCGTTCGGGTCGTTCCGGATGCCATTTTTTTAAATGTATTTTATGCTTAGTGGAAATGAGACTTCAAATTGCATAGAAACGAAGTGACAGTCCAAAAATGATATAACTTTGACGGCCACCGCAAGTGCTTAAATCCGGTTTTCGTAAAGCCGGCTTTATGGCCGTAAAGCCGCTCATTTAATTCTCTGACACGTTCCACATCTGTAGAACGCTGTTTCCACACGTTAGCCGTTCGGAACGGTCCGAACGACTATTCGGTGTGGCACACATGTAACTACGTGTACATTTCATATTCGTCGAGTGCTATATGCTTTCTTCGTTGCTCACACTTCGTTACGTGTGTAA
The DNA here is from genome assembly GCA_030463065.1 of Aphidoletes aphidimyza. NCBI lineage: Eukaryota > Metazoa > Arthropoda > Insecta > Diptera > Cecidomyiidae > Aphidoletes > Aphidoletes aphidimyza. Next base: position 20,107,007 of record CM059998.1, on the reverse strand, counting down.
TGAATCAAGTTCTTTGGAATTCATTATTTCGAGGCTTTTTAATGATCAGAATTAGCTTGTGTGGTGTCACTGAACTTTTTAAATTCATTAAAACCATTGAAATATCAAAAAATCTTTTTTTTTGGAACAAAAATATTTCAACTAAGGAATAAATATTTTCATTTTCTTAACCATTTATCATTCCTAGGCATTTCAATGATTGGAATAAGTTTGTGTGATGCCATTGAGCTTATTGAATCCATTAGAGCCATTAAAATATCAAAACGAAGAAAAATCGGTTTATATGAAACTAGCTAATTCCCGGTGCGCTTCGCTACACCCATAAAAAAAAATAAGAAAACATAATGAAAACTCCTAGCATTGGTGTTAAGAAATTTTAAGAAACTACCGCAAGTAATGCGGTACATCTGAATAGGGCAATGTTCTTGCAAATTCATCACTTTTGCACAATTTAAAGAATGCAGTCAATGTTGTTTCTGGTGGTTGTGCAGCTCTCTGCAGTACATTTCGATCCGTGAAATAAACACGTTGACCATTTTTGAGATGAATTGCCAAATGTATATACAACTGCTGGATATCGCTCATGAATTGGAAATGAAAAAATTCTGTTTGTGCCGATGTAGCGGCCCATTTGGTATTGTGCAATGTCATCGTTTGTGATGGCATCAGCTACTCCAAATACAGCCATATCACTGCCTTTGTTGACATACTTGCAGATGTATTTTATTGACTTTACTGAATTGCACATTTCTACGTTGAGATGAGCCTGAAATGTCTTTGACAGCAATGGGTTGTATGGCACTACCCAACGATTATCAATGGCTATGTCTTGATTTTGCATTCTGATTGTTGCTGTATGGAAATTATCTTCTGGTGACCGACGTCGATACAACGGGTAGTCATCGTCACCTGTGATTGTGTCAGAAGTCAATGCTCTTGGGTACCGCTTTGAACATTTTCAATCGATCATGCACGGTGAATTCATATTTAGTGCACCGCAAGGGCAGTGAATCATATTTTTCTTGACAATTTCAAATAAGTCTGGATCTGTAGCTTCATCTGGAATTTCAGCTGATATGATGTCATCAGTTTGAACCGGTGTAATTTTGCGCACCAGCCATATCAAAATGTGTGCGTGTGGCAATCCTTTTTTTGCCATAAAATCGAATACATCCAGCAGCGCAAATCTCCAAATATTTTCAATTTTACAATCATATCCACGAATTCACAGGCGGTCCGAAAAGTTAAGGGGGAGAGGGGGTCATCTGAGACCTTGGAGGCTATGTCAGAACCTATGAGTTCAAATTTACATAACTTCATAGATATATCTTTATAAAGTCAAAGGGCGCTATTTCAATGTTGACATTTATGTGCTTCTTCTTCAAAAAATGACACACACATGCAAACGCAAGTGCCGTACGCAGCTCAGTAGCAAAACGCACACTTTGATATTTCTCGTTTGACATCTCTGTGTATGTATACAGAGAAGAAGAAGATCATAAAACACGACATTGACAGCAATGTTAAGTTATATGGAGTATCACCCGATGTATAAAGTCAACATTTTTTCATCAAATATGTACAAAATGTGCACATAATGTTGCACAATGTGCATTACATTGTGTAACTTGGGGAGGCTTTTAAATTATTGGAATCAGTCTGTGTGGACCCACTGAACTAATTAAGTCAATTTGTAGAATTGAAATATTAAAAAAAATGTTTCAAGAGACGATTGAAAACATTCTGATTCAAAGAAATTTATTGTTTTTTTAAAGAAAATTCGAAATCAGCGATTTTAAGACACTTTTTTGAATGCAATTGGAGTTTTGCATTGTTGGGGTTTTTATCGTTACTATCCCGTTACCGACCCCCGCTTGAAACCTGACACTGTCGGATTGGATTCGGCCGGTTTTCGGGCGAAAGTAAATAAAAAATGCGTGCTTTTGTATGGCTACTTGATTTGGCTTAATTCCAAATAGAATTTCAGACTCTTTGTAAATCGACAAGAAATTTGTAAATCAAATCAAGTTGCTTTGTATAGCCGGGAAGTGAGTAAATCAGTTTCTCCATAAAAAATAATGTTACTAATCGATGCAAATTGTCTTAAATTATCAAATGAACCGAGCCATTTTTCATTTTTCAAAGTATTCGAATTGAAAACACCCTAATTACACAATACACAATACACACTCACACATATTACGTTGTTTACCTTGTTTCATTGTCTGTTTTTTTTTTTAATGCAAACGATTCATTTCATTTGCTATAAAAGAGAATTTGATATGATTTGAGTTCAACTTAATCATAGGTTTTATTGCTTGGCTCTGGCAACAATACGGTATTTACCGCATTTACATGTACTTGATTAAAGCAATTTTGTAGGTTAATCCATTTAATAGGTTTTGCATTTTGTATTTCAAGAATTTCAAGACAATGCACACATATGATAAATCCAATGACAGCTAATTAATTCAACGACGACACACAGACATTTGCTTATTTCAATCAAAATGGAAAATGTAGATATAGTATTTAGTTGAGAAATTATCGATAGATTTGTAATTTGATATTGTTTTGTTGTTTCCATTCGTCTCATTTCAGGTGAGTGCCATTTGAAAAAAAAAACTGGACTTGAAAAGCCACAGAAAATTGTTCACTCTGTAAATACACACAAATTGACCAAATGTTGGCCTTTCATAACGAACATATTTCAAGTAAGTTTTGAAACTAATTTTCATATATTAGAACTTCTAAATAAATAATGTTGCGGTGTTTTTTGTTTGTCGATAGATTTGTTCGGTATGTTAATTTTATGTCTGAAAAGTCGTTTTTTTCTTTATTTGTGAGAGCTGCTTTTTCAAGCATGAATAAATAAAATGTTGGCAAATTCGTATGTTAAAAGGTGTACATGCACCCTCAAATCATAATGTTTCGGTTCAACAATCGCCTATCAATATTTAGTCTACATTTTATTTTTCTACGTGATGTGTCACGTTTCGTAACAATCATCTCAATTAATCATCAATTGCCAGTAGTTTATTATGCCAGTTGATATTGTAACGGATAATAATCATTGATCGTGATGCTCTCAAAACGAGCACAAAATGCATTAAAGCAATTTTCAGGATGTTGAGTAAAGCACGATCTTCTTTTTTTGTATGTGTGTGTGTATTGTATGTGCCTTTCTTTCATACAGTTTCTTTTTCCTATAATATTCCGTTAAATATTGCATAAAAGGCACCGTTATTCCAGAAGAACGGCATCAAACATTGACTGCTACAAATATCAGCAATAATCGTAATAACAATGCAATGACTTTGATGCCGAACAAAATAGCATACGCGACAAAGTACGATCGAAAAAAGCAAAACGGTGAAAGCCAACAATGAAGTAAAGTAGCAAAACCCAAGGTGAGGGGAGCCAAACGAGAGAAAGAGAAAGTGAACGAAGAAGAAATCAACGAAATGAGAGAAAGAAAGAAAGAAAGGACAAAAAACCCACCACACACACAAGTGATGAGAGATATAGTGGGTGAGCGGTAGAGAAGTGAAGTAGTCGAACAAAAGGCACAGAGTGAGGCGAAAGAAGAGAATGAAGTGAGGAAAAAAACCAACACCACCACCACCACTACTACTATTACAAGCAGCAGCAGGAGAGAACAAATGTGTGCCGCCCGAACAATCATACAAGATAAATACATTCGATACCGAAAATATTTAACAAAAGGAGAGACGGAAAAAAAGAATTGGAGCTATGATGAGACTGTCAACTGATGGCAGTCAACAAAGGCAACGGCTTTCTTTGTGCAAAAGCAGATACAAGATATGAATATAAGATAGAATATTGGAAAGCTCGCTGAGGGAACAGTTTCGAAGATGCAAACGGGAAAAAGAACGAAACCGCATATAAACTTACACACTTACTCACTCACACATTGCCATAGTGTTTTTTTGTTGTTGTTGTTGTTGGCAGAAACGAGACGAAAAGCCAGTAACCAAATGGCAAAAACAGGAATCGATCCAAAAGGCTTTTAGCGTCGTTTGCACCAAATTTCAAATTACTGTATTTATATTCGTGCCTAGCACACTACAGCTTTGATGAAGCTTTCGATCAATTTGTAGATATTTAGGTCCGGGTTTTTGCACCTCTTTTCTTCCACACTCTCTCTCTCCCTCTCTCTCCCTCTTTCTCCCTCTTTTTTTCTCTTCTCTATCATTCTTGCTTTGTGTTCTCGGTCACTCTTGCTCCTCATATAGTTGAGTCCGTTCTCTCTCTCTCTCTCTCTGTCTCTCTCTCTCTCTCTGTCTCTCTCTCTCTGGCTCTGTCCCCCTTTTTGTTTCTTTTTTTTCTCCATTTTAGCAAATGTCATTACTTCTCAAAAGTGAATGTCATTTTGATTTACGACTCGGTTATTTTTAAACAACAACAAAAAGCTAGCGAACAAAAAAAAAAATCATAAAAAGCGTATATTTATGAATCATGATCGAATGATAAAGAGGAAGAGACACAACAACAACGACAAAGAAGAAAAGTATTTGGTAAAAAGCAAAACACGCGAGGCAAACAAAAAAAAGAAGAAAAAATTATATATATAACTAGAGACACTGAATCCATATTTCCCAGATGCACTTCAGGCGAGAACAATGAGACGGACTGATGTTAACAAGAACTGAACCGTATTATGTTCAGTGAAACCATCTTTCATCTAAAAGCAAGTTCACAATAATTTTTTGTTGTTCTTTTTGTTGTTGTTGGATTTTTTCACTTGTTGTTTTTTTTTGGTGAGCTTTGATATAATTTGCGGGAGGTAGATGGAGAGCATGATAAAAATCAATAGAAAACAGCACGGCGAGTGAACGCGATTGTAAACGAGCAATGTGAATAAAAATCCGGTGAAGAACAGAAGAACGACTACAACAAGCCAAAAGCACTGGCACCAGTACAAGCACAATTACTACACAGCTTCAAAACACAAAGAATATTATTTCAACAAACCAAACAATGGACAGCCGTTGCGGTTTTGATTTACAATATATGGTCAATATGCTTTATAACGGTATGACTTGCCACAGCTGGCAAACTGTCTATAGAACAATCATCGGTTTTTTTTTTTAATTGCTCAAAGTAGATTCAAGGAAATTATCAAGCCAATCAATATGCACAAGATTCGCTATATGTAGTCAAACGATATTTTGAGGAATAAAAAACATTTCAACTGTTTTGCGATTCTTTTTTTTGTTTTTGATCAACACAAACACCTAACCGATATTGAAGCAACTTAAATTGTCTTAAAATGTTTAGCAAGTAAGAAATGGTTTTTATGTTTTGGAATTGAAAAAAAGAATCGATAAGTTCGTTCAACTGTAATGTAAATGAATGTATAAATTATAGTTGAATGAAGATTTGTGTAAATTTTACTCAATTTTGGTGAGTTATTGATTTTTTTTTTAAATGGATATTTGCTGTACAATTTTTTTTTTCTTGATATCGGGCTTGAATTTGTGAGCAAAAAAGCAAAAATGTAATCTTTGATTGTGCGATTCTCACTTTGACGTTCATGCGATGATACTTGTACCATATAAGTGAAGGAAAATAAATGAAGAAATGTGCAACAGTTTTGCTTAATACAATCGCTAAATTGTGTCTATGTATTTTGAATTTCACAATAACTGCATGGATCAACATAAAGATTCGCTGGATTTTTCATATACGTCGGATTTGAAAATAAAAATGGAAAATTGTACAAATTCATGTGCATTCGTCATTTTTGTTGTGTGTCCAACACCTCAGAAAAGTTAGCCTGGGTTTCGATTCGGACAACAACTTCAAATAATTTGTTAGATTCTCGAGTGTTGGCAACCCCTTTGATTTGCTACCTTACTTGATTAAATCGAACTTATCGTACAAACAGATCAAAACACAAATTGCTAATGAATGTATTTATTTCTCATTTTTTTACGTTTACATTGTTTTCGGATTGGGTGCATGGGAATGTGCTGTATGGATGCTACATTGGATGCCATAACGAATTGGTGAAATAAACCCATGGGAAATTGGTAGGCTGCGCGTTTTTGACGTACTTCAATCCAGAAAGTGCAGCAACCGCTCAGAGTGTGTTGCATGAAAAGCAGACATTACCAGGGGTAAGTAAACATACAATGTATTCTGTATTAGACAATAAAACGATTTTTTTAAAATGATTATTACATATGCTTCTAATCGGTAAAAAGTTGTTGTTTAAATTCGTGTGTGTGTTTTTTTGTGGTCAATGATTTCATCAACATGAACTCACCATGAAAATGGCAATTGTCGCAATCGATAACAAAAAAAAGACGGATTGATGTTGTAAGTGTAACGTTTGCTAGTTTCTATCCTTCAATGTGTGCGCCTGTGTCTGTGTCTCTGCGTGTGTTTCTTTTGTTTTCTTATACTATATTTATACAATGCTATACATCACATTTTAGCGGCTTCACGTAGCGTAAATACAACATTATAATAAAATATCTCCAGTCAATTTATGTGCACGATATGCAAATGGTCAATCATTCGGGAACTGAAATCATATGAAAAAAAAAACAATTTACAAATACCATAGAATACAAAATAGTAGTTCAATCGCAAAGAAATTTCAACTCAAATTGAATGATCGTAGATTAAAATTAGACTTTTCCAAAATTTCAACCCATTTGCTACAAATTGAGAGTAATCCGATTTTGTGCACATATTTTTTTTTAACACATTTTCGTGTTTGAATGTTTAGAAAAATAGTGAAAACCCTTGAAACCGCATAGTTTACATGAGAAATGCATTTAAAAACGAAAAATAACAATGAATGAAAATGTTTAAAAGTGTCAAATTTTAAGCAAACGTAATTTTTTTGTTGTCAAATTGGAAATTTTTTACGCTCATCATTTTAACTCAACAAACACTCAAAATGGAACCATAAGATTTTCAGCAATTGGAAGTGTCTCAACATTTCCGGATCTTTTTTTATATCATTGTATGATTAGATTTCTGTTTGAAGAACGTTTTATTTCAGTTAAACTCGCACAAAAGGCGCATCTATGCACCAGATGGTTAAACATTCATAACTCCAAATTTATGAGAGATACAAAATACAAATTTAATGAAATGCACACAAAATATAGTTGAAGAATTATGAGCAACAACAAAAAAATAGTGTACGAATATAACGTAACCGTTAGAATAATTGACCATATTTAAATATGCCAATAACGACACTCTCTCACTCTGTCTTTATTTTGCATTCGTGTGCATACTAAATCGAAATAAACCAAATCAATGTTTGCATGGAGTTTTTTTTTAAATTTAATTTTTGTTTAAGTTCAATCGATCAGTTTTATAATCGGCCATCGCCCATAATTATGTTTACCTATTATTAAATCCATTTAGAAATTAAATTGTTTAATATAAATTTCATAATGACCAGCGACGCATTTCGAAAAGAGTATGGTGATTAGAAAACATGCGTGAGTTTATTTCAAGTGTTATTGTTGTTATTTATTATTGCAGATTCAATAGAAACACACATTTTAAACGATTGCGACACACACACACATACAGAGAAACACATACATTATTTTCTACCATATACATTTTTCTCAAACGAGAAACACACCGAAAACAGATGTAAATTGATGTTGCATTTTATTTTAGTTCGAACAATTGTGTGCGTAATTTATATTTTCGTATGGTAATATGGATTTTCCTTCGTATACACACACACACATACACCATTTGTTGTTAATACTCCATATGTATGTATATTATATTATATCGAATTTGTTTCGTTGTGGTTGCTGTTGTTTCATTTTTTGTTATTTTATTATTATTATTTAATCACATTTCATAAAAAATTTAAATGTTCTTTGTAAAATAAATGTTGTGGCATGAACAAAATACATTTAAATTATAGTTGTGCGCAAAAGTTCGGTGAACGATAACTATGGGACTCGGTAGAGTCGCGTAATCATGTATTTTATAAAATGAAATATTACCATACAGATTGATTTTGTAACGATTTTTTCTTTGCTCTGTGGAAGGAATCGTGCTTATTGTTTCATTTAATTTTCATATACGGTATGAGTGTTTGTGTTTGTGTGCAAGCAGGGCACTGTGCTCTGTGTATGGCAAACAAAGAAGAACAAAAAAAAATTGTGCACACGTTAAAGAATATGCTCAATCCCATGGAAAATGAAGGTTTTTTTTTAAATGGAACTAAAAATAGAACATTGCATATTTTCAAATGAGTAGGAGTCGAGTATACAGAGATCGGTATTCAATTGAAAATGAATTTAAAAAAAACTCTTGCAATTCATTCAATTGGTGCACATTGCTACTATTTGAACAATAACTCTATTGACTCTTCATCAGGGGAATGGGATTTTCTTAAGGAGATTTGTTTAGTTTATTGAATGAGTTGATTCTTTGCGAACGATTTCGAAAAATCGAACAATTTTCTTGCTGAGTAATGCAAAATCATCGAACGGCAAAATGGTGTTCGGAGTACTCGTTGTTTTCTCTTTTTCTTAATCCGCCAACGAATCTATTCTACATTTAAGCATGGCACAATAGATAAGTTAATTTGTTTAATTCATTTGCGAAATGTGAAATATTTTCTATGGTGAATGTCGAACATGTTCAATGTGAATACGAGTAAAATGATGAGATTAATTGGAAGCCTTGTGGTTCTGTCTGTTGTAATGTTAGAGCGGCAATTCAGTGGTGCGGGCGTATAATTTATAAGAGCTGAAAAAAAAGGAATGAAATACATGCAAATGTGTAGAATATAGATGCCTGTTCACAGACTGTGGACGTCATGGTGATAACAGCGATGAACATTTATGATGGGTAGCCGCGAATTAAATCAAGTGTATGGCACGGTTCGATCTGTGATCGAGCCACACACACACACACACACACACACACACACACAAATACTAGAAACGATGAGGTAACAGCAACAGCAATAAGAGCAATAAGAGCAATAAGAGCAATCCATTGAAATGAGTCTGGTATGATTACACTAACCGATGTAAGTGAATGTTCAATATTATATTGTTACTAGTTTTTGTATAAAGAATATGTTTCAAACACATTCAAGAGAACAGCATCCAGAAAAATGAAAATCGGAAAATGATAAAAACAGAGAGAACCAAAGATAGATGAACTAAATAAAAAAAAAAACAACAACACATGGAAAAGTTGAATGGTAGAGCGGGGGAAAAAGGAGACAAAAAGAGAAGAGAGAGAATGAGAGAGAAGCTAACAAAAAATGGGAAAAAGGCATTGAATATGAGCCTGGCCATTCATTCCGGGTAATAATAAACAATATTGGAAATGGAAACAATATGCGCACATGGGTGTTGATAGTTGTATAAGTAGCCACCATCGTCATTATTTACACAGAGCACGTCCGTGAGCTCACATATCTGCCGTTTGTAGACTGTTGTGTATAATGTATACACAAGCGGCAAAACGTACACACACCGTTGACTCATCTCTTGCTCGCTCTCTTTTTTCTCTCTCTTTCTTTCTTTCTTTCTGTCTCTCTCTCTATTCGAGTTTTCTGCATTTCCTTCTCCATCGCTGATCGTTATGTTTGTGCTATTTATATAAAACAAAAATGAAAATTCATTGTGTACACACACCACATTCAATATTCATGTGTAAATACTTGCGCGCACTTTTTTTTCCCTGGTTCGCACTCTCGTTCTCGCCATCCTCTTTTTTTTAAACATTTTTCAATTTATGTTGTTGCTTTAGTTTTTATTACATTTTCTTTTTCTCGATTTCCGAGCGATCTAGTTTTTTTGTATCTCTTTCTCTCTCATTCTCTCTTTTTCGCCTTCTGTCTCCCTCTCTCCCTCCCCCCCCCGTCTCTCTCCTCTCTCTCTCTCTCTCTCTCTCTCTCTCTCTCTCTTCCTTTTTAAAAATATTTTTTCTTGTTGTTCGGTATTCACTGTGATTGTAATACATGTACTGCCTGCTTAATTTGTTTTTCAAATATTCGATTTTTTTGTGTGTGTTTGGAGCGCGTTTAGTTGGCCCGATGCTTCAAGCCTCTGTCTACTATAAACTCAGCACATTGTTTGAAAAACGGTTTGCTGACGAATTGTAAATAAATGCGCATCAACGAGAAAATCGAAACGAATTAGTCAGTTTCAATTTGAATTGAGTTGCGCGCGCGACGTCTATCCCTGAGATCGTTCGGCTAATAGATTTAAAAAAAAAAATCCATTCTGTCCGGACGAATAGTTGAGAGTTTAAAAATTGATGATTTAAAAACAACAACAATAACAAAATAACCGATGACAAAGTCCTGGAGATAGCGATTAAAATAAAACAAGCAATAAAAGGATGATCTATTGTTGTGTGTTCACTTGTGCATTTTGATTGTTCAAATCAGAATTGCATTGTCGTATTAAAAAAAAAAACAAAAACAAAACAAAAATAGATAAAATAAAATGAAATTTGTTGAGGTGTACCATTGAGCCGAAATAACGGTTAAACATTGTGCTTGCCGGTTTATTGATTTTGACAAATAAAATACGAATTAGTTGGTTAGACGATGTGCTGATGTGAGCCAATTTTTGGTTTGCAATGCTTTGAACCAAAAAACACCGACTGAGGTTAAATCGAATTGCATCCAGCGGATTGTTTTCGTGTTTATTTTCAATAAACATTGTGACAACTTAACTAATTAATCAATTCGGCGTAATTCGCCGAAAATCCCGTAAACTGTGTGACAAGTGCCTTTCCGTGTACGTGTGTTTGTAGCCGGCCCATACACATATGTCTCGTATACCCCCTTCAACAATAATTTTGTTGCTGTTTCTTTTTATTCGATTGGGGCACGTGCGTATGTGTGTGTGTGTGTGTGTGTGTGTGTGTGTGTGTGTGTGTGTATGTGTGTGTGTGTGTGTGTGTGTGTGTGTGTGTGTGTGTGTGTGTGTGTGTGTGTGTGTGTGTGTGTGTGTGTGTGTGTGTGTGTGTGTGTGTGTGTGTGTGTGTGTATGTGTGTGTGTGTGTGTGTATGTGTTCTATAAATGTTTGCTCTGTTCGCGTATCCAATTTTTCGATGTCGGTGCAATTTTTATGCACAACTCGACGATTTCTGCGTTTCGATTCAATTCCATTTCGAACATATTATTCATTTCGTAAATGCGCATTATTCACAACAAAGCTAGTGCTAGGTGTGGTGCACAAACCTTTTTAAAATGATTTATGGCTACCACTTTCATCCGTTATTCTTCGACTGAATACACACACACACACACATGTATATATACACATATAAATGTGTACAATGTACAATGTACTAGAACTCTTGCGGAATTGCCAACAAAAAATTTTGGCTTTTCTCTTATAAATCCTTTCCACCCTCTCTTTCTCTCTCTCTCTCTCTCTCTCTCTCTCGCTATAGTTAGAAGTGGCGAACAAATGAAAACCCATTGAAAGGTCTAAAAATCTATTCACTAAAGCGCTCACAACAATACAATTAAATAATTTCGCCACATTTTCCTACTTCTTGTAACACGGCAAACGAGTTAAAACGTAACGTGTTACAATTGCCAAAGAATCAACGTATAAAAGCATATTCATCGAGTTAGTGAAAAGGAAGAAAAAAAAGAAATTGTCTGAGTATAAATGGGCGGCAAGGCAATGAAGAGGGACAGAGAGAGAGAGAGAAAAAGAGAGAGAGAGAGAGAGAGAGAGAGAGAGAGAGAGAGAGAGAGAGAGAGAGAGAGAGAGAGAGTGAGAGCAGTGATCACTTCTAAGCATTTGTAATTTCAAATGTTCAAAGCTACAGAATTTGTAACGTATTCAGTGGCAAACTCAAATGGCAAATTAATCCAAAAAATCAAGCAGCTCATTTATTGTCAAATAAAAATATTTCATTCCGTTTGAAAGAAGGGGCTGCGATTTTTTTCTTTTTTCATTTATTCATTTTTCACTTCATTGATAGAATGCAATCTCATTCATTCGTTCACAGTGCTTTTTTTTTTGTTGTTATTTTTTCGCTGTGTCTTTCTCATTCAGTCTCACTTTCAATTCGACAGCTTCGTGCTGTTTTGAAAAAACCGAAAAGAAGACAAAGATGTCCGTGTATTTTTCCATTTATTCAGATTGTAACAAGAAAATAATTCTTTTTTTTTTGTGTGTGTGTGTGTGTGTATGTTCTTGATTATATTGCATGTTTCAAGAGAGAGAGAGAGAGAGAGAGAAAGCAAACGCGGAGTGCAACAACATTGAAAAAAAACACCCAAACCGAATTCAAAAGAGTGAAATGTGTTTTATTTTCTCTGTATGAATGAATCTATGTGTGAAAGCAAGATTTTACTACATTTTCATTCTTTTACCGCTGGATCGTACACCACATTCTGATTTTGCTGCCCTATTTTTAGTGATTTTCCTATGAATTTTCCGCTATGTTTCAATTTTGAATGGAAAATCATATAAAGCCGGGAGACCAAAAGAGTCAAAATGAATAGGATGAAGAAATGTGCTGTGTGCCGGCAGAGAGAATGGGTCGCATTGGAATAGGCAAGACGAACACGAAGCAACCCCTCCTCCCCCCCTCCCCAAAAACCCGAAAATTTTGCAAAGCATCCAGACAACAAATAACATGCATTTCACATTCTGGAAATAGCGCGCGCACACACACACACACACAAATGGTGTGCCGGCCGCCGAGTATAGAAAAACCTTTTGGAAAAATCGTCGCCAGAACGATTTGAATAGGTCGAACTGTGAATGGGATTTGTGGTGGCAACAACGATGAAAATGAAATGAAAAAAAAGAACAACCAGATTGAGAAATTTACAAGTGAGAAAGAGCGAACGAATGAAATACGTCCAACTGAAGTGGAAATAATGCACACAATGGGAACAATGTATCTAAAACAAATAATCGTAGCTTCTTTGGTTCGGGTTTGGGCTAACAATTTTTTGGGGGCCAAAATTCTGCCGAATTGAGTGAAACGCACAAAAGACGTGTCATATCGAATTTTTACAACATGCTGTCGAATGCACGCCAAATTCATAGTCAAGCAATTTGACAGGTGGCGCTGTGTAGTGCACACACATTCACACAATTCAACCGCAGCATTTAACATGCTGATCGCAAGAGCGCTGTGTGCCTGGCAAATCAATGTTGGGCTGGAATAACAAAACAAAAAATAAAAGAACAAAAATACAGATCGAAAAATGTTTGAAGTTGATATCAATTTGGAATTTGACACGGATGCAATGCGTTTCGACAGCAACTGAAATGAATGCTCCTTTTTGAAACTGTCAATCGATTACTTTATTGACGGCATTGCGCCGACTTGCCTCGCACATATCCTATTACATGTCAATGCTGATAATACGATTTGAATTTGTCAGCATTTGCTTTCTTGTCGGGTGGCGTGTGGTGTTTTTTTTGCTCTCTGCCATCCACCTCCTCTCACTCACTGCCAGTGTATGTGTATGTATATGTTGCCTTCCCTCCGTCGCCCGATTTTTATATTCCCCAAATTGCTTAAATGACAAATTACTGTTTTCTTATTGTCAGTATTATTCATTTCTCAGCCGCACAGTGGCACAATCAAATGCACCGACAAAATCGCGTTGCACATTCCTAAAAGACTCAGATTCAAACCGATTGTTCACCATCACTATCGTTCCTCCTCCCACATTTTCATGCACCTCAAACTTATTCATTCTCTGCCATTTGTTAAAAGAAGCGGAAAAGTTTCGCAAGCGGCGCACAAAAACCAAAAAGAGAAAATGAAATGAAAATGAAGTGAAAGAAATCGAAAAAAAACAAGCAAAAAAAACGAAAGTGAAACGTGTGCGATTTGAATGCGATATTTTCTAACTTTTGTTCTCAGTTTCAATTTATTGCACAAGAATTTCTTCCGTTTATCAATCAACACATACAATTGTGTTAGCAATTCCTTTGTATTTTTCGAAAATGTCGAAATGATTTTTCTTTATTGAGATTGTGCTCGTCGTTGTCCTGATAAAAAGAGACCTTTTCCAACAACACATGCCATTGAAACCACACACTCACACACACACTCACACACATACACGTGGGAATGACAGTGGAATCGAATCGATCGATCGATCGCACTGTAATATCAAATACTATACGATTACTTGACTCAATGCTCATCAAACTGTGAGCCTTTCAATCGAAACCATATAATTTTCAGTGCTTTTTAATTTTGTTGGCGCGGCAATATCAAAGCGGTCGCAATTGCATCCATGCGCTGATTTTAACCGATATTATTTATTCAGTTAAGTGATAACAAAAAAAAAAGAAAAAGAAACGAGAATCAACGCAAACGATAGAGATTGTAAATACCTTAAAAACACTCTCATACAAGCGGATATACTTTTAAATTGTGTACAAGGATTCTGATGTGCGGGGAAAAAAATGTATAAATTAACATTTTCATCCATTGTTTTTTCAACGATAACGATAAAACTAAAAGCAGTGCTATTTGTGTTCGCTCACATCGATGTGCCCAGTGTGTATGTGAATGCATTTGTTTTTTTTTTTATTTGTTGTTTGTTGTTGATTCGGTAATAGCAACACTATGGAGAGTATATACGACATGATTATGCTGTCGGAGCGCCTAACCAGCCTTTATGATAGTCAACCAATGGTAAATTTATGCTAATATTTTCCGTATTTTTGTTAGTTTATGTTCACATCTCTATTTATTTGAAATTTTTTAGCACTTTCAGCCAATTGTTTGTTCCTCTTTTCACCAATCAACAACAGCAACATCAACAAACACGCACACACACACACACACTCACGTTTTTGCTGTCGTTGTTGGTGTTGTTTGTTTGGCTCGTTAATGAATGTTCAATGTGACTTTTTATGTTTTATCATTAATATTATATGAACAAATTTGCGAATGTGTACGTGAGTGTATGTGTGTGTGTTTATGATGTATACGCATTAAACAACGAGCGTTGGATGAATTAATTTTTTGTTTTTATGTTCGTAACCACCATTGAATTGTACTTTGACGTGGTTTCAGCTTGTATATGATTTATTTAATAAAATGGTTTCAAGCAATCAAATTGAGATTTCCCAAGTGATTGAGCCGATTCTTCCGTGTACATCATGATGAATCTCTTTTGTGATCGATTATTTTGTGTACATAAATTGCGTTAAAATTGATCCATATATGATTCTTTCATCAATGCTAACCACCCCAAATTCTGATCGATCTCCGGATCCATCTGTGTGCAAGGCATGTATTTTCATTAGGAAAACATTTTCCAACAAAAAAGCATCTAGCAAAACGTCTAACTATATAAAACTTCTTACACTTGTACTATAAAATAGATGTTGAATTTCTGGAAAAGATTCGAAAACAAACAAATGAAAAGAATGTGAAAATAACGCACTGAAATTCAATTTTCAATTATATTCTGATTTTCCACCTTTAGATGAAATTTCGACGCTATAAATTTCGTGTGGCAGTTGTTGAGATTTGATTTTTTAATTAAAACATTTGGCAAATTCCATTTTTATGATCAAATGCAGACGCATAAAAGTTTGATATTTGAATGCAATGTGCTGCAAATCGAATAGTCCGATTTACTTTTTTTTCGACAATACGATTTCAATCATTTTCCGATTGACGTTCTTTTCTCATTTTCTTGAGCTCGCAAATACTCTCGCCGTTCATGTATTTCGCAATATATATAAGAGCTTGGCAAAACTCACGGCCATGGGTCGGGGGAATTCGAACGAAACTACTTCAAACCCAACAATTCGGAGTCATTGTTCTAATAAAATTCCGCATCATTTGTCTGCGCACCTCTCTTTCTCTCTTTCTTCCCAACTATGCGAGCACGACAATGTGCGTCAGAAATTGTACTAAAATTAAAACAGAGATTTGCTTTTCGTCTCGAATGAAATAAAACAAAAATCGTTTTGCCTCGTTTATTCAACATGCACACATATTTCCCCCTTTTCTTGTTTCATTATGGCAGAAGCATGAACAAATGCCATGCCCTACTCGAAGTAAATATTAACCAAATGCCATATCGAATCGACATGTGTTTGGAAAATAACAACAACAACTATAACCGATTTTAAACGATCAATTCAATTTGCGTTTTCGAGTGATTTCTCGTGTTACTACCTCTTGTCGATATATATATATATATATATATATATATATATATATATATATATATATATATATTTATGCATAGTGTTTGACTTTGGTTACCATCGACAAAATCTGTACGCACATTTTATTTAGCTGTCGCATCGGTGATAGAAGGCGTCATATATGATATTCAATCATATTGGTTTCAATTTTGTACCGTGTTTTTCTTTGTCGCCATTAAATTTCCTTCCTTGCAGCGAATTCAATTTCAACAAAAATTTCTACAATTCATGGTCGATAATAAATGTTTGCACGTTTTACTGTTCTGATCTTCTATTTCCCATCTATTTTTTTTCTCTTCTCTCTCTCTCTCCCTCTCCCCGCTTTGTTGGCTTATTCATATTTTACAAAATCCAAAGCATTACGATTGCGCTAAATATGCCGAAATCAATTGAAATAAATTCCAACGTTTATCTAAATAAATGCTCTCAACGATTTACATTGAAGCGTTAACGTCAAGTTGAAATTGCCGGCTTTAAAATAGATTTTAGTGTGTCTGTGTCGACTGTATATTCGACATGTGTATTTCATTGTATTGCACAATGTACCGAATGGCATTGCGCGGAAACACCATAATAACTAGACGAATTCATTTATTTAATGTGTATATGGTTTAAAACACGGTGTTTCTATTTTCTATTTTCTTCTATTTTCCGGCCATTTGATTTTTCTCTCTATTTTTTCCAATTAGAGGAGCAAATTTTCGATCAAATGTACTGTGCAAACCGTTTGAACGCCTGAAACATGAATCAGTCAACTGAAAAACAGAAAAAAAGCAACAGTAACAATAACAAATGATTTCGATCCATTGCAACATTTGCGGCAAACATGAGCATCATCTCTGTATCATTTACAAATACCAGCTAGAAACATATATTTTAATCATGCAATTTGATTCAAAGCATCATGTTTTCTTAATTTGCCTACAACCTAATCAGGTTGCCAGATCAGTAACTCATCGATATATTTTGATTCGTAAAAATTGTGAATGCAAATGTGAAACCAATAAACATCGTTGAGCATTTACAACATGCTATTACATGTTATATCAATATAACACTTAATATGAAGATGAATTTGTATCAATTTACGGAATTTGACATGATTTTTGAATTTTCAAATTTGTTGTTTTCACAAACCGATTTTCATAGGAAGGTCCTTCGCAATGATTAATTCATTATAAATTATTTTATTTAATTCAAAGGGAGACTTGATTTTTCCCTTTTGAAATTCATTTGTCATCACCATTAGGGAATTAAACATCATCAAAATTTAACAAATTGGATTCAATTGACCGATTGCAATAGCATGAAATTCGGAGATTTGTAGACGCTTAAACACAAACGCAACATACAAAAATTGTTGTGTGATTTATCCCCCACATTTCGGCGAATACAGCAATTAATCAATGCTGAATCTGATTTCAATTGAATGTTGAATGTTGTAGGGTGGAAAACGCAACAATATCCAAATCGGGCGAATTGTGTTCATTTTTTTGAGAAAAAAAAAACAAATCAAATGAACAAAAAAAAAATCTCTCCGTTAAGATTTTCGCATAATTGGCCATGAATGTCCTAATAGCTAATCATCATATGCTTATTGAAAAGGTTCCCATTTTATCAGCTCCAAACGTTTATTGTTTGTCCTTTTATTTTCATTCCATTCAATTTTGAAATGGCAAATGAATTCGAAGCGGCTGATTTTACACAAAATGGATCGAAACGATGAAAGTAAACGTATTGACACAAAATGAGGATGAAATTTTAATGAAAAAAATGTCAAGCGATGACAATATTTTCCATTGACATCGAAATGAATTTCGTTTTGCATTCATGATGAAATGATGAAATCTGTCGCATGAAGTGAATATTTGGTTAAATAATGAAAATGGGCGGTAAAATGTTGAGCCGCACTTCCACGGCCGCACTTTCAGCGAAATAGAGAGAAAGCGAGTGGTGGCAAATTCTATTATGGCAGCTCGCACGTTCGGTCATCAATTTTTTAATCGATGCATAAGTTTTGCCACTATACTATACACTGTACACTAGAACAAAAAATGATATTTTCGAACCATGAACATAAAATTCGCAGCACCACCACCAACAACAACAACAACAACAACAACAACAACAACAACAACAACAACAACAACAACAACAACAACAACAACAACAACAACAACAACAACAACAACAACAAAACATCTTTTTACAAAAGAATTGACGATTTCTAGCCGGCCCGAAAATTACGAAATGTTGTATTTCAAAAATAGATGAATATCGTGAATATCTGACAATACACCGACATTCACAATTCAGTGAACAAAAATGCGATTAAATGTTTGTTGTTGGGTTCGTCGATGTTGGTTGATGTTGGCTCTCTGTGCTTCGTGCATCGCATCCACTTCTAGCATTTACAGAAAAGTGGTGTATTAGCTCGGCTGAACAATTATGCAAAGTACCATCCGGTCGGTATTTCGAATAGATTTCCCACTCTCAGTCGTGTCTCGACAACACGACATTTACCACACTACCTCTCACCCACTGACTATTTGCAATCATATTCTTTAGAGACATTTGCCTTTCGTTCTCTCACTCTCAATCTCTATCTCTCGTTTCATTCATTTTGATGGGGTTTTTCCTTCTTTGTCTGAAATTCGCACGAAATCCGTTAAAAAGTTCGAACGGCAACGTTGAAAAATGAACGAAGAGAAAAAAAACAACACCACCATCAAACACAATACAATCTCGTCGACCATTTTTCAACAATTCATTCATTTCACCGTTGTTTTTTGTTGTTGTTCGTATCCAACGACATTTGTACGTGTATGTGTGCGTTCAGTCCATTTTTCTCTTCTGTCCATCTAATTGAATCCGTTTTGCGATTTCAATTTATTTCGATTTTAATTCAAAGCCACCTCTCCCCACCCCCTCGTTATTTTTAGAACAAAAACCAGGAACCCAGCATTCCATGTGTACCGCTGTGCTATTCGCGTTATTCTCTCACTACTCGTTTCTGTTTTATTGTTTGTGCTTTCGTTCCCGTTGTCGCTCTCTCTCTCTCTCTCTTTTTCGTTCTCATTCGACACTTTCAATCAAGCGCATAACCACACAAAGCGCATAATAAAAATGTAAATCGATAATTTCCCATATTGCCGCCGTGCCGCAAACTGCCAAATGTATTTTTGCGATTACTGATTTTTGATATGATTTTCAAATGTTATGTTGTTGATGTTGAGAAATGTTGTGCGGTGATGTATTTCCAAATCATATGGAAACACAAAATTGTACATAGTTTTTGATCTTCGGCCAAATGCTTTAGTAAGATGAAATGAGCAATCACATTGTTTGGCCTTTAACACCTTTGGTACCTTACTTATAAAAAAAAAAAGATTAAATTATTCCCCCATTCAAATTGCATCAAATCGATATTGATGTTGTGTTTAATTATTATTATAAATGTGTTAAGCTGTACAGTTTCTAAAGCAAAATTTTCGTATCGTGTTTACGTCGTAAGCAGTATTTGGTAAAACCATCGTAATTTGTGTGTGTTGGGTGTTCATTAATATTTCTGTTCAATTTAGTATACGTTACAATTAAAAAAAAAAAAAAATCTTGTGTTTCTCTATCTCTTATTTTCCCCCCTTCCACATAAATTGCTTTCACTGTGTTCAATGTGTCCATATGTGTGACGTACGTATGTTGGTGTTTTCAATATTATATTTTCATATACGATCAATGTGTATTTTCTCACAGAATAATATCTCAAAAACCAATTTTGGGAAAAATCTTTTGCCAATTTCACATAAATATTAAAAAAAAAAAAAAAAAAAAATTAAAAACAAAAACAAACAAAATCGTTAGCAATTTATAATACACAACCACTGACCGTAAATTATGTTTGCAGGTTAGCATCGGCATAGAAGAGCTGATTGTCTCTTTTGCCAACCATAAAAAGAATCGGTATGTCATCATCTACATGTGTTATTATTAAATCCGTTTATTGATGTGTTTCGTTTCGATTTACAAAACAAAACAACAACAAAAATGTTTTTCGTGTTGTGAATTGGTTTTGTTTCGTTTTTTTTCCGTAACGTTGTTGTTGTTGTTTTTTGTTTTCCTTTTCTGTCCATTTTAGTTGTTGTTAATTTTCGATGTTGTGTCGTTTGTAACATCAGTGTGTGCCATTGTCGTTATGGTTGTCAATGTCGTTTTATTGAATTGGATTCTCATGTTTTTACTTTTGTCTCTCTGCTGTTTGTTTTACATTTCATTGAAGAATAATGATTTTTTTTGTGCGTGTATTTAAACTCTCCGCCGTATGAAGTGTGAGGTATTTTCAACAAGTGCATTACTTATGTGTAGATTTGTTGAAAAGGGTCTTTTTCGCGAATGATCGGTTTTTGTTGCAACATGTTTATATTCAATACTCAACTACCAAGTTTTTCTCAAAAGTGTACAAACATTTGCGTGAGGCAAGATTCAAATTTCAGCATTTAAATCGTTCAAAATGAGAGCCAATAATAATAGCAAATGGTGAATATCATCAATTTGAACTTAACAAACAACATTCAGAGCACTCTCAACTTTTGCGTAATGTGTGAGGAGCATTTAACATTGAGTTATTTTTTTTTTTTTTTTTTTTTAAACCTTGCTTGAGACGTTTATGCTGTCTTTTTGTGAGCATTTAATATTTAGTGTCGATGCATGGCATCGGCCAAGTTGATAAACGGTGGGCGTTCTACAATGTCATACTATATTGGCGTGCATACTTGTTGAAATATGTTAGTCACGTTCATAGTTATGCATGCACAATGCACATCGTACATTTGTGGATAACAACAACAACACATTCGATTTACGACACACACAAAAAAACGACGGAAAATACCGGAATTTAAGCCACACTGTGCACCACAAAAAGTATCGTATAAAAATGTTGACGTAGTTCACAGACTGATTGATGATGAAAGAAAATTTGCATCTATTGAATTTCAGAGGAGAAACAGAGAAAAATCAGCTCCATCTAGAGAAAAAAAAAACAACAACAACAATGTATTTGGTTGTGCCATTCAACTTTGGCTGCATAAATTCATTGATTCTGGTCGGTTTGCCTGTATTGAGGACTGTATTTACCGGGGGAGATAAAAAAAAAAACCAACAACAGCAACAAATTGATCCAATTCTAAATCAAGAAAATCCCAATCAAATCAAATCCACAACCAATAGCACATGCAACATTAATCAATGAGAATTGTAAAATATGCAAATAGTTGAATTGAATTCGATGATGGCTTAATATTTTGATTGTGGACGACACACGGACGATTGCGAAGTTTCTTGGGATGGTCAATTAAAATCGTTCGGTTTTTTTTTTGTTTCATCACCAGCATTGCCATTCAACTGAAATATCAATTAAAAATGAAAGCTTCATAAAAATTTCACCGACATGAATTAACCATATTAACAAATGAAACAGCGGAAATCAGCTACGGCCGTTAACAGAAAGGAAATAAAATCGATCGCGCGCCGATGTTCCGTGTGTGTGTGTGATTTTGATTGTGAATCAAAATGAAAGCATACCATTTGAACAATTTGATGAATTCGTTTACAATTTTTTTTTTGCATTTCGCTTAGGTAGTGTACGCTTGCATATTATCACAAATTCAAGAATTCCAATTAATATTGAAAAATATTCTATGTGAGTATAGATATAAATTGTAAATGAGAATGTGGTTTCTATTTGAATTTATTCAATTGCAATGCTTTGGCCTAAGCAAATTTGCTTTGGCCGGGCTATTCGTGTCCGCTCGTGCAAATCATCAATTTAAAAAAAAAATGATTTGCCTTACACAGGCTTCACATTTGTACCAAACATTTTTGATTCGGCCGTTTTTTTTCGGTTGTCTGTCATCTTTCTTGTTTGAAATGTTTGCGTTTGTGTGTGTGTGTTCTCTCTTTTGATGAATGCGGGGAAACATTTTTATTGTTTTTGTTAAATCAAATATTTTCATTGAAAATCGAGATTCTGGTTTGGTTTTTGTTCTAGATTTTCAATTATATTTTTTTTTGGTCGCTGTTTGTTGCTGTTGACATTGCTGCCCGATATGTGAGTCGCATTTCGAATGGTATATTTCGAATGAAAAGATGAGAAAACACCAAAATTATATTATACGGATGATACAGATTTAAACCATTCGCTAACGAAATGAAAATTCATTTTTGTGTTTCCGGTTGAATGGTTTTTCTTCGTTTGTTTTTTGGATGTGTGTGTTTTTTTTGTTGTCGCTCTCTTTTTATATGTGACACTATGCTTTTGCCAACGTGCTTATCTGTTCTGTATGTTATTTATCATTCCGTTTACTTTATTATTTGAGATTGGTGAGGAAGGATCTGTAAAACTATACGTTCGGTGCTTGTTTTTTTCTTCTCTCAATCGTTGGAACAACAACAACATACGGTGAGAACGAAGAGTGGGAGAGCGAGAGAAACGAAAAGAGGGAAAAAATATGTCAGTACACACAACAACGCAGACGAAATAAAAGCGTAAAGCAAATCGTAAAAATTGAAATTGAAAAATGCTTGTATTTTGCACACAACATACCTTTACTATTTCCGTCAAGACAGGAACAACTGGATTGAAAAGCGCACTGAAAACATTTTACGTACGCTTGAAAAATAGAACTTTGAGTCATTTGTGTGTGTGTATGTGCGACGGCGGGAACTTTTTTTCTTTCTCTCTCTTTTGTTGCCGTCATCGTTGTGGTTGTTGTTGCTGAGCGATTGGAGTTATTGCTGTCGTTCAGTAAGAGCAACAAACGGCAACAGTTTCAAAAAAAAAAACCGACATCAACCGTCCAACAACAAAACAAAATACTCAATTGTGGACGAAATAAGAGAAAAATTCATAAATCTTCTAAAATGCATAAGATTTATTTCCTCTTTCCTTCCGGCTCGAACAACAATAACAACAAAAACTGTCCAACTCTTCATTGCGTCTCGTTATATTTTTAAAGTTTGTTTGCTTTTTCTGTACCAGACCACATTCTAGAGGTCGCACAATATAAGCGTGGTCATTGGAATTATTGTGCACGCGCCATCCGATGTTATTATGAACGATACACAACGGTTTAATCGGTAATTTTATGGAGTTGAACGACGAATAAAAGCGATAAAACAAGCTACCATTTTTTTTTTTTTTTTTTTTTTAATATACACACTTTGACAAATAGTGAAAAATCATGCTGAAGCATTTTTATTAATGAAACTACTTGACTTATTCTCTAAAGAGCTGAGACCCAAATTGTTCAAATTGAACATTCCTTATTTATTTATTTTTTTGACAACAATTTTTTTTTCATTTTTAACCATATTTTCACGCAAGATAGCACAATACAAAGCTGTATTGTCACATTAACATAATGCGAAAAGATCTTTTGAAGATATTTATGACATTGCTGAAAAGCTCAACGAAATCTCAAACACTTGAATAGGTTTGTAATTGATTGATTTTTTGGTTAGGTAGGTGTTTTTAGTGGGAAATTCAGCTGTAGAAAAATGTATTCGTTTTAAACAATTGGGCCCTGCACAATCCAACCACGAACTGCAATGAGAGTGAAAGCCATCCAAAAAAAAACCATGCCACTGTATAAAGATTCTTTATTAAAGAATAAAGCACGTTTTAATTCAAAATGAACAATGGGGTAGTGATAACAACATTGCATCGGACATCCCGTCATCACTGGCCAAAATCCAAGCTCATTGAATTACATTCGAAACTGCCGTCCGAAGTTATTAATTTACATTTAAATATTTGTGTTTGTTTGATGCGATCACATCACTTTAATTAGCTAACATAAAAAATAAAAAGGCTCGATCATTATAAGTTTTTGTTTTTTTCGTATTCGTTTTAAAACGCGCGCGCAAAAAAAATAATAATATATAAACATACAGAAATAAATTTCATGTCTGTGTCTGTCCGTCGTTCATAATTAGAAAACGGTGGAATAAGCAATCTACCCTCTGAATGAATAGTATAAAAACAATAACAACAACAAAATAACTTTATAGCGTCGTCTTCGTAAATCTCTTTTGCTAGCTGTGAGATTGCGTGCTATGCAAAAATTCAACAATGAATAATCGGATTTTCTCGATGGCGTTTACAAATGCACATGATAAGAGAAAAGTATATGCTTGACTTTTAGCCATCGAAAATCCAAGACGGAGAAAACTGAAGACAGAAAAAAACAAGTATATACTTTATGAAATTTTTCAAGCAAACGCAAAAAAAAAAATAAAAACAATAACAACACCATTGAGAGAATGAGAGAGCAAGAAGAAAAGGTCGACGTAAAACAAATGTTTGTTGTACGGAATCATGGAAGTGGATAAAAACTCAATTATAGTAGAGAATGAAGTCTAAACCTAAGCATAATTTATATGCCATTCTCACGACTTACAAAACAAAACTAAATTGCAACGAAAGAAACACAAACGGGTTGTATTTCAAACGCTTAAGTCGACAAATTTGTGTGAATTCGATAAAGGTTACCGTTATGGTTGATATGGCAGAGGGGGAGACTCACTCTTCATGGCACAAATATATATATATTTTGATTTGAATAGTAAAAGTTCAATGCAATGAGAAATCGTCGTCATGGAACTCGCCATTCTCGCCATGGGATTTCAAAATTTATTGAAATAACTTTGCCACTGCTCGTCATTCAACGACAAGAAAAACCAAAATAGCAAACCAACACCATCGATTTAAACATCACAGAAAATTACCACATTTAGATTTCCCCTTGATTTGTGCCAAAACACAAAATCAGACACCCCCCAAAACATGTATACGTACGTATTTTGTTCAGCGATTGCATGATATTGCGAATTCAATATAATAACACTTTTGACGTTTAGATAGTGATTTGTGACACACATAAATGATTCGATTTTCACATTTCATCTGATTTTATATAGGCTCTTTTATAGAATTTGTGTTGCAAATAAATTCATCAATTCAACAATTTGGTGTCGCCTATTTTCGTTTTTATCGGATTGTTTTGTTTTCGTTGCCCTTCCCGCCAACAAGATTCGTACAATTTATAGTGGACGAAAATTCAAACTAGTTATCAAATTGTGAGATCTTTTCGGTTGTCGCATTTCTTTCGCATCGATTCGCGCAATCCATGACACCGTATTTATATCTGCATCGGAATCACGCATTCTACGTGAATAGATGAAGCACCTCCTTCCTACACATTTTAAGTGAAATGAATCCGGGCACCAGGTAAATGCTTATAAAAGAGCCGACACTGCACAAAACTGTACCGAGCACATGCGATAGAGAGAAAAAAAGGACGCGAATGAAAATCCAAAGTTGCATTTCAAATTTTCGATAGCGATAACAAAATGCAAAAAAAGATGAATGATGTTGATGTAATGAAATGAGTTTGCCATTTACGCTTACGAAACTGAATATCCAACGAACATGAAGGCAGCGGATGAAAAGAGGGTATACGGATGTAAAACCTGTATTTTGTACGATTATGCGAAAGGAACAGCGGTGTAACCGAGAGAAAAAAAAGCACAGTTCGCATTTATTCTCTTTATATTCTCGCTTGTAATAAATTATACAACCAAATAAATGCTATGTGTTTTTATTGGTTTCGTGTAAAATGTAACGAGAGAGAGAGCGAGAGAGGGTGAGAGAGGAAGAGGAGAGAGAGAGCTAGGGAGAGACCTATGGCATGACATCGATAAATATGGGTCTATTCTATATCAATGTTGTTTGAGTAAATGCAGCGCGAAATCAATTTCGATAGGGTTGGAAGAGCGACGGAGACATAGCACAAAGACATACTCGGCCTCCATCTGCCGCATTAATGACATGTTAACATAAAAACAATGCAACAAAAAACCGCGAGAAAATTGCATTGCTTGAAAAACAAACGGCAAATCACAGTGCGAGAAAAAGAAAGGGAAATAGAATGGGATAGAGCCAGAAGCTAGAGTCAAATGCAGCGAAAGAATGAGGGAGGGGCGGTGGTTAGGCGCACATGACCAGCAGAAATGCATGCAGCACACTGGTTTTAGAAAACAAATTGATTGAAAAGCCCAAAAATTAATCATGATTCATTATGCAGGAATGGAGGCATACAAACAGCCATCGAACCTGGAGTAAGATGCTTCAAGTGTTCGATGTAGCAAATGGCAGCTCGGCACATTTCTGCCGTTCCATGACGACAGTCATATATGTTTGCCAGCAAGTGTTTCGGTTTCAGTTTTAGTTTTCAGTTTTATCTTATTTGCTTTTCATTTGATGTGTTTCTTTTTTGTTGTTGTTCTTGTTATTTGAATTTTTTTTTTTTTTTTCATTTGATGTGCTACATTTGCTGCAATTGTTCTTCGTTATTTTGCTAGTGTTGTGATGCTTTTTGTTTGCCAGAGCAATGAGTGTATTCGTGTCTATATTTTATAAAATGCCATAGATATATCTATGGGCGAGTATGATGTGATGGCAAGTTCACGGGCCCATGGTCTCGTAATGAATTTGTACAAGTGGTGTGTGTGTGTCTGTGTGTGTGTGCAAGCATTAGCGTTTCTATTTGTCGGCACATATCTCTCTTACTCTCGGTACTTGTACGTATTATATACAATAAACATGGGCTTTCATCTGAAATGAAATAATCCCAAAGCAAATTTATAGGATGTATTGCGAACGCAGCATATGCTACCATCAAACTGATACTGGAATGTATGGAAAAATTGCAATACAATAAATACTTCAAGACTCAGGCATGGGCTAATATGCATATTAACTTAATAAGTAAATTGTAAGCAGTGTTTAATGGGAATGGATGGTTGTGCGTTCGCTTGTCACACATGTGCCTTGCTTCAACCACTATTGGCGCCGCTGTTGCCACAGCCACTGCCTTTCATCATATGAGAGATAGAGAAAATACCAAACAAACGGGGGAAAGGACGCAAAGATTGCAAGAGGCAAAGACAAAAAAAATATCCACAAATACACACACACACACACACACATTGCGACACTCGTAATGCTTGAATTGATGAAAAGCCAAACATGCACGAATTCGAACAGTAGTCAACAGTAGGCAACGCTCATGTGAGAGCTCAACCACAAAATATTTATGTGAAAATTTATGAGCTTCATCACTCGAAAAACAATTTATACAAAATTGTGTAATTTGGTAAAACACATGCTATTTCGTGCGTTCATTCATTCATTCATTGCTCATTCATTTGGCTATCGGTTCGACTTTCTCGTTTGGTCTTCATCACTTCGCCTCATCTCTGCCATAATTTGCAAGGCCACTGCACAATTGGTCGCTTTTCATTACAAACGTATGCAAATATTTTATCGACTCTAGTTTTCATTTATTTCTTTTGTCCTCAATCCATCCACATATTAAAAAAAAACAATTGTATACATATATATATTCACTCTACCCCTTTCCAGAGACATAAACATCACTCAACTGAGTCGAGTATAAAAAATATTTTGATTATTTTTTCCATTAACATCACGCATAACAATATGAAGGGAGATGACGAGGTGGGCAAAATTTTCAGCTCTACCGTCGTCATCGGTAGGATTTTGGAAAAAGTGAAACCAATATTTATTTAATTTTTTTTTGCAAAAGATACTATGATTCATCGACTCCGTTGAGTTGAGTGATGTATTGATGCGATGGGAAATTTATTTTCCTGCTCTTCCGTTGCATTGGTTTTTCGTTTCATACGAATATTAGTAAAATTGCTCACACGATTAATGTGCACAAATTCATGTCAGTAGAGAATCACGATGAAATTGAATCGAGCAAACTGGTGAGCGTATAGCGTATAGCGTTTGTTTGTTTTTTTTTAATTTTTTTATTTTAGCAAAGGAATATTCAGCAATAATTCGAATTTAGAGTGATTGTAGTTGTGTTGTGTTGAGTTTCGTTGAATTGCTTGCAAAACATGAGATACGACTTAAATGTGCCAATACAGTTTGAAATCGCGCGCTCCCTATCTATCTATGTGTTTCGCATATGTTTAAAGTGAATAACAGCTCATGTGAATATTTGCAGTGCAACAGAGAACGTTGTTTGAATCTTGTGTGACATGAGAAGCATAAAACAATTCTCCAAATATTTGTACACTTTATATACAGCGCATTCATTCATCGGAACGCATGCATCAAGATTCCCTGTGCAATGTGCAATGTACATTGAGTGTGTGCCCAAACGCATCCACACTTACACCCGCACACACTGAACAGTTCACCGAACAAGCATCAAGTCACTTTCGAATACGTACTCTTTGGGGTGCAAATACACATTAAGAAATCTCTGATGATAACGATAACCATCCATACCATAACTGTATATACAGTATGATCCATCCCAATCGAACTTTTCAACGAAACAATGCAGTTTTGCAGTTCTAAAGTGCCGAAATAGAAATTTATCAAGTCATTTTCTATTACGATCTCGTTTGTTTCACATTTTTGCCGACCGAATCATTTTGGAGTAAAAATTCAAGAGTTTTCCGGGTGTTCAATCGTTGTCGTTAGCATTGTTACCATGTTTTTGTTGCTTGTTGCCGTTCTTACACATATTTTACACATTCTTATTCAGTGTCTACACACAAAACTTTCGGTCTGGGCAAAGGAGGGAGTTTGCTTTGCCATTTTCACTGCCAGTCGCTCTTCTAGCCGACAGCTCAGTCGCATTTAGTATACACAATACAAATGTAAAATAAAACAAAACAGCAATGACAATAAAGGCAAAAAGTAAAAAAAAAAAATGAAAACGAGAGAAAAAAAACCAAAAATGAGCCAAAGACTTTGGTGATTGTGTTATTCTTTTCGCTTTTTAATCGTATTTATCCATGCTCATGTACACTGTATTAGCACATCGTGAGTATAGTTGAAGAAAAATAAATAAAAGAAACGAAACGAAACGAAACGGAACAACCACATAAAATAAAAATTGCACTAACACAATTTCGTCCCGTTTCTGTCTCATTTCGTCTCACTTTGGTTGTTCGCGGTACAAAAACATCAATTGAGACGATAAAACGAATACCATAAACGAAATGAAATATAAAAACAAAAAAGAATCAAACAAACAAACCAAACAAAAAAAAATCGCTCTCTCAGAACGAACGAGAATATTGAGCGCGTAGCAGCGAGAAACTGTCTGTGCGAACAGTGAAACAAGTACGCGCAAAACGCGCATATAATAAACATATGTTGCTTTGCCCATAAATAATCTTGTCTTGTCCTTTCACGCGACCTTTAATGTACGAAAAATCTATACTCTGTTAGTTTATATACCGACCGTTTGCCACCGTTATGCGCTTTTTGGATATTTGTATTATGGAATGTGAGTGGTTCTCACTCGCAAAATATCTCTGCTATTTTGTGCCAGAACAATAATCAGACCGGCTGAGTTTTGTGGATTTCTTCTATGCTCTTCGTTTATTTTTTTCGCCCATTTCTCCATATTTCTCTCTGTAATGTTTTGTTTTACATTGCTTTGTTTCGTGTGTGTAGATAGGGACACTCAACCACACATAACCGCTAACCACAAATCGTTGTCTTGGGGTGTGAGCAATCGCTTCGGCAATCGCAACTATGAAAATCTGAAGATGTTTTCAATGCTATAAGAAGCACAACTGCGCCCATTTTCGTAGCTATTTGATCGTTTTTTCTTTTTTCTTAATTCGTTTTTTTTCTCTCTTTCTCTCTCTCATCGTTTTTTTCATTCACTTTTTTCGCTTCTCCATTCCATTTTGTACGTTCAGCCCAGACGGTCGATTGGTTCGTTTTCTTTTTCAACAAGTTCAAGTGGCTAAATTAAATGCATATAATCATCCATTTTCAATTGAAAACGTGACACTTGACTGCGTAAGCATCCTCTTTTATTCCTTTAAATATACATACGAAGCAGCAGTAGCAGCAGCAGCAGCACAAATTCACATATCAAATATCAGAATGTGCATTGGCTTTGGCTTTTGGTTGTACGGTGGTAGCTTCTGATAATTTATTCACTTGGTCAAATGATAAATAATTCCTAAATTCGGTGGTGCTGAAACAGCGTTCTGCATTCATTCGGCACCGTTCACAGTTCAAGCCATGAAAGCTGAACATATATATCTGATTCACGCTTCCCTCCTTTATTCGCCACTGCCCGCCGATCATGTCCAATAATAATGGATGATGGCATGGATAGTTAGCCAGCACGAAA
Source organism: Aphidoletes aphidimyza (assembly GCA_030463065.1). Classification (NCBI taxonomy): domain Eukaryota; kingdom Metazoa; phylum Arthropoda; class Insecta; order Diptera; family Cecidomyiidae; genus Aphidoletes; species Aphidoletes aphidimyza. The sequence goes on along the minus strand of CM059998.1, from coordinate 20,076,537 downwards.
TGATTTTAATATATCGCTCTTCTCACACATTCTTTGCAATGTGTGCATAATATTTGCAATATATATCGAATGTGAATGGGAGGAAACGGAGAAAGAGAGTGAGAGAGTGAGAGAGAGAGTGTGAGAGGGAGAGAGAGAGATAGCGAGAAATAAAAAAAATGGTGCAAAATAAAATGAAAAACTCGAACGAAGCGAAAATGCAAAAGCGAGAAAAAATGCGTTTGAATCGAACAACAAAAAACAATATCTATCTTCTGGTGAGCACATGCACATTCCACTCATATCGACAGCAATTATTATGGTAAAATTGTTTTCGCTTTCTAGTCAACGCTTCAATGCATGCCGACAAAGTACACCTATTTTAATTTCGATGAGTACATATACAACGATATTACGGTTCAATATATCAGGGAATTTATTTGGATTAACGTATTCATTTGGATGAAACTGACACATTTGGCACTTTATTTCAAATAAAAATGTATATAGCGCGTTACTGCAATAACAACAATAACAACAATAACAACAGCTGAACGCGCATCGGCCACGAAAAGAAAACAACCGACACCATTAATAGTGACAATCGTTTTGAATTATTAAATTTCTAATTCAGTAGTCTGCATCGCTACTACTTGTACTTGTCAAATATACCATTTTTTTCGGTGCTTTGAAACTGTGTGGTCACGCGAATAATATAAACGTGCACAACCAAAAAAAAAAAAAAAAAAATATGAACACTTGCAAACTCTGTTGCTTCGAAAACAAATTGAGAGAAACCGACAGATCGTTGATACAAAGCAAGAAGCACGGCAATGGGAAATGTTCCGTTAACAGTTTCGTTTCCGATGCCAATATTTTCACGTTTAGGATTATTTCTAGATGAAAATGTATTTCATTTTGTTGGCTCTAATCTCAAAGTTGGTTTTGTGAGCATTCTTAATTTTGAGTTATGTTAATGGCATTGCATTAGTTTATTTTATCACTTGATGTGTCATGCCACAGTCCACACACTTCAGTTTCTTGTTTCCATTCAATTTTACCATTATGCCATTGAATTAGATCGAAATTGAGGACAACTACATTAAATCTCTCATTAAATGAATCCGTTTTTTTTTTTAAATCTTATACGATTCATAAAATAGATGGTTGTATATGTAGCACTCGAACCTTTTGGCAGTGAAACCGATGAGAAAAATCGCAAAAATGCGACTAGAGAGACAATATCATTCAAAGACATAAGTTGAATGGGATAGCGTTTTAATTTGTCCTTCAATTTGGCTGCATTTTTCCAGCAAAGATAATAGCTTGCAATAGCGACCAGATGTGGCTTTATTGAGCATAAAGCGCGAAATGATCTTCCCAGTGATGGGGTGAATGCATTTAAAATTCATTGAATGGAATGCTTATGTCCAACGTCATGATTTTACTGCTCAACAACAACAACACCAGAACCAATCAAAATGTCGGATATGCACGAGAACCGTTTAGATAATTTCGGGTGTTTTGTTGTTGTTGTTGTTGTTGTATTTGTTCAAACATTAACTAAAATGTAAAAGGCGAATTTACAAAAATTCTTGGTTGAAAACTATTTTGTTGTAATTCTTCTTTTTTGTTTCGTTCGTCTTCTCCCCCACTTCTTTCACTCTCTATTTCGTTATTTCGATATAAAAATGGTTTTACACAGGTAAAATGTTCTTTTAAAATCTATAAATTAGAGTAGTTTACCCAGCTGTGATAAAGTGCATTATTACCGCATATTTCCTTCGAAATCGCTGGCTCTGTCTCAGTTTCCCTTTTTTCTACATGCCACCTTCCCCCCTCTACCTCTACTGACTTTGTGCTCTGTACTTATGCTACACCATTCGATTCCGAAGCGGCCCAATGGAGGTGGGGTGAACAAAAAAAAAATTACACAAACCACTATATATTGCAAATTCTGTGTTATAGAAAGCTTTTCATATACCGGAAATTAAACGGTGAATGTTTTATTTTTCGTTTTTCCAACGGACTAGCAAATGGTGTATGAGCTCGAATCACTCGCGCGCACACTTTTCGCCCAACTATCGTTCGGCATAAGCTAAAACGTCTTGCTCTACGCTGAACTGCTGCCTTTCACTTTTCGACCCAATAGACTTTTGAGCACATTTTTACGGTTTGCTTCTGTTATTATTTAGACCGAATTCGCATACGGTTGAAAATAGATGTGTGTGTGTTTTTTTTTCGTCTTTCGGACGTTCAGAACGAGAAGAAACAGAGAAGAAGAAGAAGATGACAAAAAATGTAAAGAGATGATGAATGAAAGAAAAAGTTTAACAAACAAAATAATAATAGTGCCGAAATTAATTGGAAAAATGCGAAATGTTTTGTTAAACAACTTTCAAGTGACTGAAATTGTGGTTAGTATTTTGGGTTTGTTTATCGAAAATTTAACTTGATGGCGCGCTCCCCACGCGCTATCGTAATTTTCCGCTTTTCAAAAACACTTACTCTGTATGCTCGAATCCCACAATGAACCTGACAGTGAAAAACACTAAAGTTGACGCTGGAAAATAGACATTAAATCGATTCAATACAGCACGAGCTCGAAAACAAGACCGTTGCACGTTGAACGGTGTGTGGGTTTGTGTGGGTGTGTGGATGAACGTATGTAGCGTTTGCCCTGGCATCACATCTTCGATCATTATGCATTCGGGGAGTTAGATGATTGTCGATAAATCGACATATTAAATTTATCAGTGAATAAGTGAGTTTGTGTAATCCGCAAGTGAAAATGAATGAATGGATGAATAGAGCATCAGTAGTTGTGGTATTTGACGTCTGAAATCTGTGAATCGAAAGCAGTTTAAGCACAAGAAGCAAAAGTTTTGCGCGAAAAAACAATTCACGTACACCATTTTCAAAGCCATAATCTATTTGAATGCGTACACAACTATGATTGCAACCTATCCAATCCACGCTGTAATATTCCTTATGTGTTTATTTTCTTGGAACATTTTATCGTATTGCATGTTTAGCCGGAGGTTTTTGGGTCGAAATACACAGATTGACCACTACGCGAAATGTTAATTATGTGTTGTAACCCAAAAAACACATGCACATGAATTACATGAGAACGTGCTTTCGATAAATGTTTCTGTTGAATGTAATGCTGGTGAATGTGTGCGCCTGCCACCGTCGTCGTTGTCGTCGTCATCGTCGTTGCTCCACGGGAAAAAAGGGATTGTTATGCCTTTTGTCTACTAGCCAGGGTGCATGAACAGCACGTAGTGCAAATGAATGTGGGATTTTCAAAGGGTGTGAAATGCTTACAAAACTTGATGGTTTTCCGTCACTGAATGGACACGATAAAACAATGCACACCGAAAAAGAAAACGGTTTCGCAATTTACACAAAAATCCACATTAATTACGCCATAAATTTTTAGATAACTGTAAATGTGTAAAAATGCGAGTGAATGAGCGGACAGAGAAAAAAGAGATTGAGCATGGGAATGAGCGCGCCGAAAATGTGTTCATTCGAAACACTTTTGTTTCTAATTTCCTTCTCGGTTGGGCGAAGCGAATTGCATGTTTATTCGAATACATTATCTCTCTGAGTCGGATATTTTCTGTCTCGAAATTTTATTTTATTTTTTATTTTTTTTGTTGGTTGGTTGCTTGTTGTTGTTAGCATTGCTGGTGTATTTTTTGGGTGCTGTTTCAACATGCACACTGGAGCCAAGACCATATTTAGACCATTGCTTTCTACACGGTTTCAATTGGTAGAATGTGTTCTTTTCATGCTATTCTTTGATGTGCGTGTTGTTGCAAGTGATGGCACTCTTTTTGCGTTTCTCCCAGCAAATCTCGTCAGGAGTGTTTAATTCGAGTTCGACATTGATGAATTACAGCAGTGAACCTGACATTTTTGCACAAATCTACAAAGACCCATGGCTTCTCTTTCGGTGTGTGGTTGTGAGTGTTCGGTGTGCTTTGTTATTATTTCCAATTAATAAACGTCCAAATGCGAAGTTGCTTGCACATCGATTTATAAAATTTACTCGTATCGCTTTATTACATTTGAGCCGAACCGAGCCGAATAGAATCGTTCGGTTGTGGAAAAATGGTGCTGTTTGGACATTTATAGCTGGAGCAGTGAGCACGTTGCCCTCATTGCATTTCCGAAACAGAGTCGGTGTCATCAGTTCAAGTGGATTTCCGTAGTGGGCCGATAGCTTCAATGTTAATGACCATCAACGACCGTCATCTGTGAAATTCTGAAGTGAAATTCATTCGAAATTTATCTTACATGTTTCGTATAAATGTATATTGCATGAAAAGCGATTGTACCAATCCTGATTTCACTTGATGAAAAGGGATTTTGCATTTTCGTTTCATGTTCCAACGGAATTTTGTGTAAAATCCGGTGCTGTGTATGCGACACACACACACACGAAAAATATGGGGAACAGCAATGACGGCGACAATGTCGACTTGAACCAGAATTCTCTCACTCTTTCCGTTTGCACGGAGACAAAGACAGATCTATGAAAAATATTTCTATGTAGAATGCCCTTGGTTTTCCGCCAGACGATTCCAATCCGAACATTTCTGAAATGAACAAATGGTTAGTCGCATTTTAACTACCGCATATAAATCAAATGCTCATATGTACGAGCCAATGTATTGAGCAATATTTAAAGATGTTCAACAGTGGAAACTCGAGTTGCTATACTGTTGTATATTCGAAAAATTCAGCAGCTCAACAAACTGAATCCAACTAAAGTTGTTATAATAACATGGCTTTTTAGTTGTTGTTGTTGTCGTTGTTTTTTTTTCTCCAAATTTGTCGAGATCCAATTTTTTTTTCGTTGTTGTCAAACTACTGCTTTTGCAAGTGAACAACATTTCTTCAAACATTTTGACCCTGAAATGACATTCGCTTTTCCATCATCGTCATTCCAGCAAATAAATTTGTTAATCGCCTTAGATCATAGGTGAGCATATTTTCCTATTCATGTTTGGCTAACATTTTGGGACGTGTCTGTGCATTTTCATCATTTGGCTGGGGTGCGTTGAGCTCTATCAGTTAGACGAGATGGCGGTATACAACAGCAATAACAACCAGCACAACGAAAATGGAACGAAAATGGAACGAATAGAAATGAATTGGATATATTCGACAAATCTCGTAAAATAAGATTTTGCTGATTACCAAAACAGGGAATGGCATGGGCAAATGGAAAATGGCCCCGAAAACAAAACTACAACTTTGTTCAAATGAGAGATGCTGCCCGAAAATCGAGTTTCTCAAAAAGTGCAAATGAAATCAAAAACTATAGCTTTGAAGAAAGTAACGAACTAACGGAGCGCAAATTAAATGAGAGACCGAGAGAGAGGGAGAACGATGAAAAAGAAAGAACGAACAACTTCTTGAGAGTATTTTCTATTTGGTTTGCTTTAACACAAATCGAAATGAGTGCTTTCGTTGTTTCTTTAGTTGTTAGCTGGCTGCCGGCTAACGTGTTCTCTGACATTACATTTAGTAAGTTTTCGATGTATTTTCAAGTTGAAACTCAGAATACCCAGCCAGAGAGAAAAATTGGGAACGGAATGAGAAATAGAAAATGAAAGAGAGAGAGATGGAGAGACCAAAGATAAAACTCAACTTGAGAAACACAAACGCAAACAGACATAAGTGTCTGAGAAACCCAAAGGCCGACCGAAATGTTTGTTTTACATTATTGAAAATAAAATCAACTACACGGCAGCACAAAGGGGACACCAGTCCAATCGAACACACTCGGTCGTATGCACGGCCATGTGCTATAAGTATTTCAGGGCAGCAAACATTTTCGGCAGCACATAGCTCAAACGATATTAAAATGCAAGCGCAGAAAATGCAATATGTGCTGTTTTGTGTGGAAAGTCCACCATGACGTGTGAGAAAAGACGATGGAATAGGTGTGTAGGAGTGCACACACACGAAAGAAAAAAAACACCAAAAAAAATAAGAATTCAGCCCGAAGAAGAGGAAAACATCAAGAATAAATTTCCAACTCAATTGTAAATCCTCTATTTTCTTGCCATTCGTCCAATTTACAGTTGCTTCGAAATAAAAACCACTTTTTTGGTTTACCAAACAATGAAACGGCCAAAGACAAAACCAAACGCAAAGTGCAAAAGAAAAAGCCAGGCAAACAAAATGAAAGGTTAGCCAAAATATACACAGTCATTGCGTTAAGAGTGAAAATGTTTTGGATAAAAAAATTTGTTTATGGTTTTTACCCAGTGATTCGAACAGAACGGCACAGATGAACAACAGACACAACCGTGTTACGAATGCCCCACCAAATTCGGAACCAGCTGGCCATTGCATAAATATATTGGCATCGAATGTGAATGGCTCCTTTTGCGTGTAATGTGTATGACTGTTTGTTTGTTGAAATCAGTGGATGGCGACATGAATGGTGTGAGTGTGATGTGTGGGATGAGATGGAATTGGATGGAATGGGATTGTAGAGAGGCAGAGAATTTCCTCTTTCTTTCTCTCTCAAAGGAAAGACTGAACTGCCGAGGTAGATAAAGTTCACCTAGTGTCGCTTTGAATATTAAGACCTTAAGTAGGTAAAGGGATTAAATCGATTTTAGCTGCGTAATTCGAACAACAAAAATTAAATTGAATTTAAAAGTTTTACTGCACGAAGAAAATCGCTTCATTCGAAAGACGAGAACATAACGAATATCAAAAGCCACATTTTGTCTTAAGCCTTGCACATAAAACTTCGATAGTAAAACTTTACTGTACAAGACTTGGTAGACATCACCAGATATGGAATGTGTATGTGAGCGTGTCGTTACAAAAATATGGAAAATAAACCGACAAAAAAAACGATTCCCATTTGCAAATATTCTTGGTGTTCCAGTTCATGGTGGAGCGACGGGCTCTGAATCAGTTCCATTTGTTTGGTTTTTCCTTTTTTTTCGCACAAAAAAAAATGTTCGGTTATTTATTTAGTCTTCAACGAGAATAAGAGTGAAAAATGCAATTTATTTCAATCGGCATCTGTGGTGCTGATTGTTCATTCACATTTCACAATTCTTTTAGTTGAATATCATTTCTCTTCTTCTTCTTCTTCTTCTTTTTTTTTGATCTGTTTGTTTTTGTTGATATTATTTTTGTGCTGCGGGAATTTCTTTTTCCACTTTTATACGTTATTGCAACGGCTGAAGGCATCGAAACAGTTGTGAACTCAGTTCGGGCTTGATATTGATTTAGAGCTGATGTCTGTGGTATAAACATTGATTGCAGGTAAAAATGACTTTGATTGATATTTTATGGCAACACATGATTTAACACTTGGTGAAATGAGTCAGATTTTATGTTGTCTTCATCAAACAGCGATGGCAATGAAATGCTACATTATGTCATTGAACACAGAACAATTGACGACAATTGCGCTATCAATGCACAAATTTGTGCAGGCATGAGTGTTGCGAGCGCTTACATAGATGCGAACATGCAATGTTCGGCAACGGTATGCCGTCATCTACCCCCACGTTGGCACAATGAGTTTCATTTTTCATGAGAGAGAGAGAGAGAGAGAGAGAGAGAGAGAGAGAGAGAGAGAGAGAACGAGATACCATTAAATTAATAAGCATCGATTTGTATGTTTCATTGAACATATACAGATAGCATCGAATTGAATATTCGATAGCAATAACCCAAAAATACGGATTCAAACGAAAAATAAGTGTTTCGTTTCGGTGTGTTTATTGAACCATGAATTCTTTTCACACAAACGTTTATCTTCGAGACATTCAATTAGTAATAGCAGCAATGAATAATATGAAATTCAGAAGGCGGCTCTTGTCTTTTACTGCTTCATGGTAGGAAAATCTACAATTTCAATTCCGGCACCAAAATCACTGCGCTAGCAAATGTTTTTGGGCAAAACATTTCATCGCACAATTGATGTGGCGTTGAGATTGTGGGCTTAAAGCATCGCATGAATTTTTCATTGATATCATCATGTCAAGTACTTGGTGCGTAGGTTTAAGACGTAGGCATACAGCCAGCCCGGTTTTCCCTATCAACAAGTACGAGCCGACGTGCCGAAATACTCTGAAATATATATGGCACAGCCAACAAAAAAGATCCATTGACTCATTTAGTAAAATGAGTGAATAACATTTGAGGCACACACACACACACACACAATCATGCGGAATTTTCTTTGCACTTTATTTACGATTAATGGAAGGAAAAACCACAGCAAATAAATTTAGTAGACTTCAAGTGTTGCAATCATCACGATGAAAAACAGCGAAAAGCCAACAACTTCTAAAAAAAACACATTCAGCTTCATGAGACAAGGGTGATTTTCAACTTAAGTTCTTTCACACATGTTCAAAAAGAATCAAGACGACGATGAATTCAACGTCACAAGCTCGCGCGAAACCGTTTTTTCTCTTCATCTTATTTTTCTCTCCCTCTCTCTCTCTCTCTCTCTCTCTCTCTCTCTCTCTCTCTCTCTCTCTCTCTTTTCATTTAGCACTAATAATTGCTGAAGATGATACGGAATTTATGAGCATCAGAAAACAGTTTCATACATCAAAAATAAAGATAGCACTTAAGCTTTGGATAGAACAAACACTCGTTTATTGAGCTTAATATACCAAAGGAGACCGGCATCTTTTGCAGCAAGTTTCACACCAACTTGTATGAAATATTTTCTCTATTTTGGCCAACTTCGACTATTGAAGCGAGTAAAAAATGACGACGAAGCAACAACAACAACAAAAAAAGAAACCGAAAGAAAGCCCCGAAGAAACTATGCTAGCAAAAATGTTGTGGGTTGTTTCAGTGTGCGCACCGAAGCAATAAGACAAACTCAACAACCTATAGATATGTGTGCTGGCTGTGTGCAACGATAAACCAAGTTAACAGGTCAATGGCTTTGAAAAGCCGCACATAAAGTTTATTTTACGCCACACATATATTTAATTAAGCGATTTCATATTATCATTGCATGTATTGCTCATTTAGCAACAATTTTGCACGTTGATTCAATGACAAACATCTACTGAACACTGTGCCAATACTGAAATGAGCTATAATAATGTAGATGCATAAAAAGGAAAATCTAATCCCATAAATGTGGGTGGCTTGAGACGATCCCATTCGAGCGCATCGAAAACATGTCTGTCTGCACAATGATGACAAGTAATGAGGCAACAATTCGAGAAAAAAGACCACACACACGAGATGACAACTAAGTTTATCCATCGAATCGAAACTACTTCGTCAAAAACGGAAATATGTCTGCAAATGCGACACTCGGTTATCCCGTTGATGTGAAAATAGTAGTGATGGCATTTTCCAATCCGAAAATGCTTCTTCACCACATGGGTTCCCGTTCACTGGTTATTTGTTTCAATGTGACAATTTTCGTGTGTATGTCTCTGGTCTTACGTCTGAAGATGAGCTTATGGTGTGTCACAGCCATATTCTAGCCAAAATACAACAACAAAACCGCTCACACACACACACACACACACATACATTAAACCTCATAATGCGATGATGTTTTTGACCACTTGCAGCTTATGCCATTGGTTATTGGCTCTTTAACCATTTTCGGATAGACAGAATGATTTATTCGATGTTTGGCTAATATTGGGTATGGGTGTTTTTTGTTTTTCTTTCTTTCTTGGAAAATGGTTGCTGCCATTATAGATCTTAGAATGTGACACAGATGCATATCTTACCTCAATTTATGGTTTGTGTGTCGTTTATAGATTGCCCATTAGCTTCGTTTCAATTTACAATAGTATCTGCAGCACAATTCAATATCTTCATCGTGAACAATGTCAATCGAAATGATTTTATTTGAATTTTGTCACTCGAACCAATGGAAGCCATTGAATTTCTGAACATCGGAACATTTATGATATATTTCGAAACCAAATCGATCCGGAGTGATACATACCAAGTGCTACTTGTAATCTAATGTCCCAATAAACATTGTGTAACGCAATTTTCGCCCCATTTGGGCTTACCATGTAACGCTTTTTTCGCCCAAAATGAGCGTCAGTTTTTAGTTAATTTACGCAAAATTGTTTGCCTACATTAGGCCTGAAAAATACTTAAAAAATGTGTTGCGATTCTAGATCAATTGGAGCAAAAAAAAAATGAATTACTTCTAAGGCCCAATTGAGGGAAAATTGTTTGCCTAAATAGACCCAAAATCGAAGCCCATTTTGGGCATAATTTTGCAGACCTAATTTACGCAAATAATGTTGCCAAAATTGACCTAAAATTTAAGCGAAAATAAGGTCAAACCTGATTTCACCTAAAATGGGCGAAACCTAATGCACGATTTGGGCGAAACGAGGGTGGTCAAAATTATGCATCCGAATTGTTTATTGGGGTGCTATTTTACCGGTGTTCATTCATTAAATGCGCATTTTCATGGTTTCTTTGAATTTAAACAAAAATCAGTCAAAATAATTGATTCAAGATTTTAATTCGGTTACATTTTCATTAATTATTATAAAAATCGTAAATATAGTTACATTTTTCAAATTCAACGTTCGTATTGCATGCAAATGGTTCAATACTTGGACCAAGTGTATTGTCCCAAACAAACACACACTCTATGTGTCACACATTTTGGTTTAGTGATGTGCTTTAGCAAAGATTCATCATCAGCTGCATCAGATATGATGGTAGCGCCACATAGCTGTTCAGTATGAAAACGATGATGGCTTATATGGTTTGTAGCTCAGTTTTTGCCCTGTTTCCAACGTCAATATGGTATTGAGCATGAACATTGAAGCTACCGAATGCTTTCGAGCTTTCCATGAAAGCTTTTTTCCAAAAGCTGGAACATGTGTGCGTGTGTGTGCAAATAACCATTTTTTAGATAACTGGAAAATATGTTCACAATGATGCACAAATTAACTATTAACGTGAACGGGGAACGAACAATCTCAACGGTAATATTTATATCGTAATCGTGTCAGCAAAAGTGGGGAATATTTTACACAGCAATTAACACTGAATTATTCAAGCGACAATCAAATGATAATTAAAACGAAATTGTTTTGAATAATCAAATTAAATATGTGTCATCACATTGAATTTTAATAGATCATATATTCAAGTCATTTAATTCAAAGAATGTAACTAATTGACACGCCTCACACACATACACACACACATGAATACTCTGAATCGAGTTCATTTGCGATGTTCATTTTGGAATTTAATTTGAATACATTGAACATTGAATTGGCCTATTTTATTTGCTTTATCGAAAAATGATAGATTGACCGAAGACATATCAGGTGGGTGGTGGATTTTGTTGTTTAAAAATTTATGTTGAATGTGCAGATCTCGATACATTGATACGCTTGGCTCGTTCATATTTTCTTTCCACCATCTTATCACTCTCACCAAATCTCTCATCTCCTCTTAACGTTTTCATCAGTTTAAGTGTTAATACTGTGTGTCCTTTTCATTCAATCATGCCTGTCATATTCGGAAATGAGTAACACAATTTAAGGACAAAGCTGAATCTCATATATTTTTCCTCGGCTCGACAATGCAGCAATTGCCAGTTGAATGGGATTTGGGTTTTAAGCTGGCACACAATTTTCGATTTTTTTTAGGTGTATTTGTGCAAGGGACAGAGTAAAGCGGGAGTTAGTGTTTTTGTTTGTTTGTTTTTTGTTCTTTGTTGTTGTTTAAAACCATTATTCGACGGATTTCGAAGCAAAACGAACCATGCAGATGTCGATGCCAATGTACAATTTGGACGTTCGGATTTGTCGATATGAGTCTGAGTTTAGCAAGGCATTATCACAATGGATATTGCTCACAATAAAGGGATTTGTACTCATTTATTGAGCTGTTATTATCAAAACGGGTATAAACAAGCATAGCACGAAGAACAATAATGGGACGAGGATTTTTTTTTCTTTTTTATTCTTTTCTTTTCTGCATTTTTTTCCATCTCGCGCATTTTATTGTTTCAATGGTCTGACTGTAAATAAAACGTAGTTGTTTGGATGTTTATGTCACTTACACTGTATTTTGTGTGTGTGTGTGTCTTCTTCTCATTTTCTGTCTTTCTCTCTTGGTTTTTTTTTTTTTTTTTCATCAAGAGTAAAGTAAACCAAACCAATTGAGTTCATTTCGAGCAGAATGGTTAAAGGGATTTTGCTGGCTAGTGCATATTTATTCTTATTACAGAAGCAATTGTTCTTGGTCGCCTGTTGGCCGACCAACACGATGAATGCCATTGTTCTTGTTTACTGTTTAAAAACCACTGGGCAATTAAATAAATGAATGAAAAAAACGCGCGCACAGACACGCACACACCTGATTTCATAATAAAATGTGTGATATTGTAAAAACATCCATCGGCGAATACGTGTTAACAAAACGCTTTAATAGAGAATGATGAGCCATTTGGATGTACAATTGTACTACACAATACATATATTGTACAATGTACATGTGAACGAGGGTGCATTTAAAAAAGAGTTCAATGAATTTCTTCAGAATGCTATTATTCTAGATTTATATACCATTTAGATATACCGTGTGCATTGTGCAATGTTCATATTGCATTGTACATATAGCTTCATATAAATGTGGTGTGGTAACAATCGAAAGATGAAAAAAATAAAATGTAAAATTGTATGGCATCCATGGAAACGTATACGGGTTACCTTCAATTTATTGAGAGTATGAGGAAAAAAAAGGGTATGTTTGTCGATTCAGTTGATTTGTTTGTTTGCTTTTTTTTCCAAATTTTAGGCACTTTTGAGCCACTTCCATTGAGTTTATCATTTTATTTTGATGAGACAACGTTTCGTTTATCGCTTTTTAACAAACATAAGCTCATCTCCTTTGGAAGCAACGTCCTTTTGATTAAAATGCGTGTGTCCAATCACAAAGAATATGCTGGATTCTTTCAAAACCCCTTCAACTTCAATACATTGACAATAATCAGCTACATTGGGGCATCGTATTTTTATTGTGTGATTTCATGAATAAAAGCATACACATGAGTCCAATCACACGAATATCTATGCTTTGAATATGACACAACATTTTTGCGTTAATAGCCATTTTGGTACAGATGAATCACATGACATGCCTCGACCTTTGGGGATCAGGTTTATCGTCATGTCAATATCTACGATGTTGATACGGTGTCTATCGTCTTAATTGGTTACTTGTTTACTGTATTCACGATATTACACTCACACAAAACACAAATAGCGATAATCATAACGATTTTTTATATGTATATCTGCTTTGCTGCTCAATAAAAATAGTTAATTTGTTTTCCTTTGGATGTCAAAAATCGTTGAATTTGCATGAATTTGGTCCCTTAGAAGGATGAACTTCCAGTTCATTGTTGACAGTTGGGGTTCACAATATTTGCATATATTATTAACGACTTACAACCGAGGGGCGAGACACGTGGATTAGGAATAGTGGGAATAGCGTTCTTAGTTTAATGCGATACAATGTTGTTGTTTTCGTCGTCTGCTTTGTTCGAATTTTCTTCGTGTATGTCCTTTTATCAAAATATAAAATAGTGCGGAGAGCGTTTGGACATGTGCCTAACCCCTATCTTACAACGTCGTTTATAGAAATTTCGACATTTGTATTAATTCCTTCATAGAGACAAGTATCATGCATTTTTTCTTCCAAAAGGACAAGGTGGCGATTTTAGACCTCTAGAAGAAACACAAATGACTACTTTTTTCTACTGAGTGTGCAATATTGCTATCTTATCCAGAGTAATAACAGCAGAAACACTTCATAGCACAGTAGATAAAATACATAAAAAAATCGCAATGCTTACACTAGTAGTGATGGTAATGTGTCAAAACACTGATAGAATACCGATATTTTGTGATTTGATAATTTCGGAATATCAATTCAAACACGTCATTTGCAAACGAAAAGGGTGAAAATATGTCCCAATAAATGTCCGAATTTTGAGTCTGCAAAGGGTCACAAATGTATTTATACATGTATGTACTTTGTTACATAAAATTCACAGTAATGTCATAATTTTATATATTTGCCATTATAATGATGTTGGAGTTCGACATTCATTTTTCAGTTTTAGAAACAAGTTTGATTTCCAATTTTTGTTTTCTTCGTTTAAAAAAGAAATGTGAGCGTTGAAAAAATAAATATGTTTACTCAAAATGCACCTAACCGCTTTTTAAAATGGCCGATAATCAAACGCATCGATTGCCATTTGACTCGATAAAATCCAATCAAACGAACTTTATTCAAACGTTGAATTGCATTTTTTTTAGTTCATGGATTTAATGCAATCAGTATGCGTTAATCTCTCACTTAATTACGTTGTTTTCAATCTCAGTCACATTCATTGAATAATGAATACCATACGGACGTAAACAAAAATTCGGTTTATCAGCACAATGGAAATGTGGCGTTGATCAGAGATGCAAGACGAAAACATGGAGAGAGAGAGAGAGAGAGAGAGAGAGAGTGCGTGTGTTTCGGATATAGGAAGAGACAGCGGAAATCTGTTCAACGAATGTCGGTGATATTGATGAGCAAAAAATCAAGTTGATTGGTATATATTAAATTTAATTAAAGTTGGTAGTTGAATAAAACGTACCAAACAAAATCGCATTTGCATTGTGCAAAACAAAACAGAGAAAAAAACAACAAAATAAAACCGTACGAGGATGAAAAAAAAAGATATATCAACGTTGATGTTAACTACATACAGCACATTTTTCAATTAAAACACTGTTTGTGCTTTCGTAACGTCGACGGTTTCTCTCTCTCTCTCTCTCTCTCTCTCTCTCTCTCTCTCTCTCTCTCTCTCTTCTCGGCTAATGTTTAATTAAATACCCAAATATTTTGTCTGTCTGATGCCATTAACTGATCTCTCAGATTATATTACATTTACTTTTGAGATTGCAAATGACTCTGAATGACCTCAACAACAACAATAACAACCACATATAATATAATAAAAAGGTGCAAACGAAAAGAAAAACAGTGAAACATTGTTCAAATCATTGAGTAAATTTGGTTGAGAAATGCTTCTGAAGCATTTTGGATTTGTTGTTAAGTTTGTATAAGCATTTCAACATCTTTCATAGACGCATTGAAATCTTCACGTTTAGAAGTCAAGATGCCTATAAATTTTCCGGTTGGCCAAAAGAGAAAGGAGTTTCGGTTTGTCTCCGCCTAAAAAGATGCCTTCGTTTTGGCACTGCATAACATTGAAATGCATGCAACGATGCAACGAAAACGGAACCACCAAAACTACCGCGCACGAATCTACCAACGCTTTCTTGTGCACATGACACACAGTCAGCCAGCCAGCCAGTGCTGACAGTGCGAACATGTATAGAAAACCGTAAATAGCAACCCAACATATAGGTTTGTAATTTGTGTTTCTGTTGCAATTTGGCTACCCGAAAACGTCGGCAAAATTTTTCGGCACACTAACACATGCGAGAAACGGAGAGACGGAGCGTGAGATAGAGAGAGAGGAGGGGGAGGCGAGAGTAAAATGATGTGCTTGCGTCCACAATAGCTGCAACATTGCTCTCACCATCACATACCAGTCACACACACACACACACACACACACACACACACACACACACACACACACACACATTGTGACTGGCTTTTGTATTGGCAAGCGGAAAACTGTAAAAAATAGATTTCCAACCGGAAAAAACGGCACATTTTAAGCAAAAAATAGTTAAATTGCATATGGATAATGAAGAAAAAACCAAAAAAATCAGTTTTTTTATTGTTGTTGTTGGTTCGTTGTAGTTGTTGTTTGCCGATGCTGCTGTTGAGTGCACTCCTGCTGTGCCTTTTCGCTGGCTGGCAGTTTTTTTTTTTTTTTTTTTAATTTCTGTTTTATCGTTTGCCATATCACACTCCTCTTCTGTACATTCATTTGTGCATGGTAATAATAAGAGTGTATGTGTTGTAAACTTCGGTTTTTTGAGAAAATTTGTTGGATGGCATAATGCCAAAACGCGCCTCCTTTTATATACCTTGCAAACCAATGGCTTTGAATTTCTCTCTCGTATTTTTCTTCGCCTTTCTATTCGTACACCGAAAACCGTTTCCTTTAATCGAGTTCTTTTCAGCTTTTTCGTCCGTACAGTTTTTCCCCTTTATTTTGGATACTGTGCCTGTCGATCATTGCCATAGTGTCTGTGTCTTTGAGAGCGGCACTGTTCCGATTCATGCATCTCGGTTCGTTGGTGTTGACTTTTTAACAAATGTGTGCGTGTGTGTGTGTTTGTGTGTGCTTGTGCATGTGTGTAATTTTAACATTTTGGCTTTTGCCGTTTTTGCTGATGGAATGCAACTTTAGAGATTTGCCTCTGCCTTTGCTTGGCGAAATAGTTGCGATATTTGATTAGGCGAATGAGATTAGGGAAAATGCACAAGTTTTGACATCGTAGAAAAGTGCTCGACTTAATTTGCATATTCGTTCCGATGGCATGACGTTGAACGTTACGAAACGACTTATTTTAATGGCACTAATGTGAAAATATAGGCCACTTCAACTGAACAATTTGTGAGCATGTATTGATGAATATTCGCGTCAGGCAATAAGCTCGAGCTCAAGCACATCAAGAACACACAAATACACTTGCGCACACACACAGTTGACACTTCTTTTAACCGGATTTTATTAGAGCACACTTCATTTCAGGAAAAACTCAAATGCGATAAAGTGAAATTCAGCGTCAGATTAATTTATGTAATGGTTTCCGATTTGTCGAAATCGATGCATTGCATCGAATCAAACCATAGAAAACCGGTTATCATCATGAATAGCACATTAGAGATGGTTATCTCTGGAGAGAGAGAGAGAGAGAGAAACAAAAAAATTCATGAAAGTGTACAAACTGATGGATATTTGAAAGCCAATACAGAGATTTAAGACTTGAGCAACGAAAAATGATTAAAAACAGTGAATGAAGTTTCGAAGATTAAAGAAGATCAATTTTTCATTTGAAATTCTTAAAGAATTGAGGAAGTGGATTTTTTTTTATTTCAGTGTAATTACGATAATCGAGCAGCAGCACCAAGCAACTGCAGTAGCCAGGCGAGAATGAAAGAGAAAACTAAAAAAAAAAACAGTACGAAAATAATGAAACGAATTTTCCATCGTGAAACGATTTTGAATAGTTCCATTGTTTGAAAGAATTTTTCGTGCCCGTTTTTATTCTCATCTAAAAACAATTTTCCACACTTTATGCACCACTCGAATAATTAAAAACAAGAGATTAAATTTGCATGCACTGTGCACACTAGCTCTGTCTCGTTCCGTCTGTCTATTCCACCTTCTTTTTTTCCACCATCTATCTTACAATTTTTTTTCGTTCTCTCTCTCTCTCTCCCTCTCTCTCTATCTCTCTCTCTCTCTTTCTCACTGTGTGTGTATGTGTCTGTCTGTCTCTACTTCTAGTTCACAGCCACACGGAATTTGCCATAAACTCAAAAAACCATTATATCTCGCTTCCGTCTTTCGTAATTTTGTCTACGTCATGCACGTTGAACGCAACACAGATTATGCAATCGAGTTGAGCTAGTTTAAAATTAGAAAATGCAGTGATGGCATGGCGTCTTTGGGACTTTCTTGCTTAGTTTGTATGGTTTTACAGCTGCAGTGGATGTTTGATGTGTGTGTGTGTGTGTGTGTGTGTGTGTGTATGTGTGTGTGTGTGTGTGTGTATATGTGTGTGTGTGTGTGTGTCTGTGTGTGTGTCTGTGTGTGTGTGTGTCTGTGTGTCTGTGTGTGCATGCGTTTGTATGCGTGTCTTCCGCGCTTATATGTATGGAGAATATATGTGGCATGTTTCCATCTTTGCTCCTTCTTTCTTGCTCAATGTTTTTTAATTATTACATATCGGATACTGAAAACTTTTCCACTCGAGCGTAATATTTCAAATTTTAATTGCTTTTCACATTGATGGATAAAAGATATACCAATATCGGAGTGATGCTGGTGACGGTGATGACGCTACGAGCATAAAGTTCATCGAATCACTTCAACGTATGCCTTCAAATCGAATAAAAACAAATGCTGTTTGCACTTTGGATAGTTGTGTACAGAGTTTTGACATGTATGTGCATACACGATAGATCAATGCATGTCGTAGCACAACTTAATCAATGTGCAAATATCGAAAATCATCCAAATATGGTGGAAAATATGTACCGATGCTACCAGCTACAGTGTGCGCTGTGCGTTGTGCGCCGTGCGCCGTGTGGTGTGCTCGTGCACACAGCCGATATCTGCTTTGGCTCTCCATTTATTGCTCACTGTCACTTGGCTCCAACTCACTCTTTACATTCTCTGCCAAAAGTCTGAATCATCATGCACCAATCAACAATTTTACAAAGATATACGTTGCCAATGCAAGTTCAAATATGTTTTTCAGTATCATGCTATGATGCTTGGATATTTCACTCCATCTCAGGCAAAACTTTAAAATGTTTGCATATCGTTCTTTATAACTTGAATGAGGTATTTGGCACGTTCGCACACACACACACACATAACTTGCGATTTTATAAAATATTGCGACTGATAATGATTGTATTGAAGGGCGCTGAATGTCGTCTACGGAAAAATCGGCTTCGAAATAAACTGGTGTGTGTGTGTGTGCCTTGGACAAAATGATGGAATTTATTGAACGAGTGACGAATCATTTGTACGCTTTTATATTGCAAATTAAAGTAAAGCATCAAAATCCGATACATGTTGTTCAGCCAACAATGATCGCCCAAATAGAGCTGATAAAATGCTTGTCTGCCATCGAAATATGAACGTATCGGTCAATTGTGCGAATTCACAATTGTTACCATATATGTGTGTATCAATGTGATTAAAATACGTTGCATACGATATCAAATGTTCGGTACGGTATCATTCACTGAACGAAAATTTTCGATTGGGTTGACGGGCTAGCAAATGTCAGGTAAGTTTACAATGCGATAAATACGATGGCAAACTTGCAACTAAGAAAGCTGGCGCTTCCAAGATAATGCCAAGTCAACAACTTATAACTTTTCTAACATTAATCACACTTCAGTCTGTGGATGTTCGAGTACACGATTGGGATTGTGCGAACGATGTGAATCGGTGTGAGCCAACCGCACTACCAATCGCATTCACTCTAGCCCCCGTTTTGTCGCATCGTACTTACGGAAGCAATCGTTCCATCTCATCTTTGGTTGGAAAACAAATTACTAGTGGTGTTATTTACTGATTTTGTATGATGTGCGGCGTGATCTTTGGCTCTAGCAATTCCATTTGTGTTGGTGGCATCGTTTTTCATACGCTTTTAGCCGGAAAACGGCCAATAAAAAGCCGGGCCGAAAACTTTGGCAAATCTAAACTTTATGTAACAACAGAACACACAACATCCAAGTGATTTGGATCAACATTGCACAATAACAAAGAAAAATACAAATGCGTCGAATGTGAGGCGAAGACAGAATGAAGAGAGAAAGAGAAAGAGGGAAAAGTTTAACCAAGCAACAATATTACCATTTTATTGTTTATCATTGTTGAGCAGTGAACAATCCAAAATGAAATTTTCGGATTGGAATGCTTGCGGAAGTGTGCACATGTACATTGTACAGTCAGACCTCAATTAAGGCAACAAATATGCTAATAAAATGAACATGGATTTCTCGAAACGAATCTTTGCCCTTACACACACACACAGAGAGAGAGAGAGAGAGAGAGAGAGAGAGAGAGAGAGAGAGAGAGAGAGAGAGAGAGAGAGAGAGAGAGAGAGAGAGAGAGAGAGAGAGAGAGAGAGAGAGAGAGAGAGAGAGAGAGAGAGAGAGGGAGAGAGAGACGCACACATTCTCAATTCGATTGACAACTGCACCATTGCACATTCACCAATGCATTATATAACTCACATTGCTCCGTGTGTTGTTCATGGCCTTTCTTCTCATCGCTTTTCTCGTCGTTTTTCTCATCCGTTTTCTTTTTCACATTCATTCATCTGGTGTGCCATTGATTCAGTGCAATGTATTGGATATCTGCTTTCAATTACCGATATTTTTCGATGTCAGTGCAAAGCACCAAAAGTTAGACGTTATCAGTGAAATATGCACATCGTTGAAACGCCAAAACATATATTGAAAAATGTAAATTCGCATTGTGTGTCTCCATTTCCGGTTTTCCATTCGACCTCTTTTTATTTTTGGGAGCGGGGGCCCCCCGCACATCGCTGTTGCACTCAGTCACTTGAACTTTGTCACAATTTTTCCTCTCATTCCTTCAGAAGCATATTTTTCCAACTTGTCGTATGCATTATTTTTCGGTGTGTATTCCTCTCACCCGAAGCAAACACACATATAAACATACTGTTTCTCATGAAACGAGGATTTCGATAGACGATTTCGCGTTTGGGCACTTCACATTTGAATAAAACGATTTATCAAATTGACGTCAATTCTACCGACAGCGATTTGTAGTCTGCCTGAAGTCGGAAGTGTGCAATGTTCACTTTTTTTCTCTTCTCGCTCCCATTGCTGTTGTTGGTCCTTTCCATGTACATATGCATCGTCCCCTGCTGCCATAGAAGAGAAATTATTCTAACAACAACTGCAACGAAAAAAAACTGCAAAACAATCGAATCATCGATGGGATTGTTTGAACAACAAACAATAATATTAATACAGAAGTCGAAATAATTTCGCCAGAGAAATCGCATCACGACGACCACGTACCGAATCGAACGATCGCGTGTGCAGTGTGCACTGTACTGTATGCACTCTCGCTTTTCCATTCAATTTGTTGTTGTTTTTTCCTACTAGTCATGATGTTCCACACAAACTAGTTGTTGGTATTCTCTCTCTCTTTGTGTGTGTGTGTGTGTGTGGTTTTTTTTATTTAGATCGTTGAATTCTCCTTGGAGCTGTTCGTTTATTTTCTCATTTTACTTTTCTACGCGTCGCTGTGCTGAAAAATCAAGATTTATTCGATGCATTCGTGAATGCATCCGTGTAATTCATTATCCAATACACACATGAAAAAAAATCCCATCGAACAACTTACACGATAAATCAATATTGACGGCATATCATTGTGAATGCAAATAAAAATGCCGCATGTGGGGCGAGAGAGAGAGAGAGAGAGAGAGAGAGAGAGAGAGAGAGAGAGAGAGAGAGAGAGAGAGAGAGAGAGAGAGAGAGAGAG
This sequence comes from Aphidoletes aphidimyza, assembly GCA_030463065.1. Classification (NCBI taxonomy): domain Eukaryota; kingdom Metazoa; phylum Arthropoda; class Insecta; order Diptera; family Cecidomyiidae; genus Aphidoletes; species Aphidoletes aphidimyza. Next base: position 20,055,278 of record CM059998.1, on the reverse strand, counting down.
AGAGAGAGAGAGAGAGAGAGTGAGCAATAGCGAACGAATGAAAAAGATACCGATTGCAAAGTGATCAGTTGAAAGAGTGTACCAACCTCAGTCGATTATGGGGGGGGGGGGGGTGGATTGTTAGTCGAAATCACTTGGTAATTTTGTCATCATTTATTCGCTAATCGAATTTTTCCATTGAACTTCTGGTGCCGTTTCCCACCAATCACATATCACAGCATGTGCACTTAAGAGCAATCACCGCAATTTCAATGCCGCGACACATCGTTTACTTTGCGGTGTGTATGTTCTACCGTAAATGATACAACTTTGACATATGAAATTCGATTTGTTGATTTGCTACCGTGCGCTGAAAATCGACGGTTTTTGTCAATCGTTAAATTGGCCAAAAAGTCGTATAATCGATTTTTTGGCTAAATGCACAATGTATATAATGTTGATTAACGCAACATTCACACAATTAGTCAATTGATTTTCAAATTTCAATTCTATAAACATTACATGAATAAAATTGCATTCCATTCGTATATTGATACACACTGTGATGTTGAATAATAATGTTGAATGTAATTTCTACAAAATAAATAAATAAATATATTCCAAAGACACGAAACTTTGTCGATTCGTGCCACAAAATCCCAACCAAATGCAGCCAAAAGTTTTGCCGTTGAAACCATTTCAATTCAATAAATTTATCTCAACATTGAATTTTGGTTTTGTGTGTTTCGTTTTCGAATCGTCTTTACCAAGGGGGAAATCGCTATTCATACCATTCGCATTTAGACGACGCATTTGCGAATATTTGCATCGTATTCGAATGTCCATATTCAAAAATCCATAGCTGTGCGTGCATACAAACAGTACAAACTGGCTGTCAGTGTGTGTGCACAGCGAATGGTGCGAATGATGCGATTGGAAATATACACTCCATCATTTGTTCTATTCGCAATATTTCACGAGGTTTTTTACTGCATGGTAAACGTCAAAAATACCCGCAAGTACTCCATCAATATGTCAATGTACTGACGGCTACTAACACACTACTTTGATCCATTTGTATGTGCGCAGTATTTTCTTGAAATTACACGCTATACACAACTGCAATGAGATTCGCTCTTCTCTCTTTCATTCTATCTATTCTTTCGCATCCTGAACCAGTTAGCATAAGCAGTGTGCATCTGTCAAGTGGTTATATCGTACACTGTCGTAGATACTCAAATATATAAAACAGAGATGCTCACAAACAAACAAACACAACGTTTCAATGATGCGACAGTGTGCGAGACGTACGGATCAAATGGCTCAGAGTTTTATAATTTTAGTCGGCATTACATTGAGATATTGATGGAATACTTGTAGGTACTTTTGACGTTTACCAAGTAGTAAAAAACCCCTTGCAATATTTGCAAGATTTTTTCACTATTTGTTTAGCGATTTCCCCCTAGGTCTTTACGATGCTAAAGACTCATCAGCAACAAAAACAACATTTAAATGGCAAATAATTTTACTTTGGAATTAGTACATCAATTCATGTATGACGGAATGAAGTTCAGAAACTTGATATATATATATATATTTTACCAAGTTATATTTTATGCGAAAATACACTTCGTTTTGGAGAGTTTTGTGTTTTGTGATAATATAATCGGTCCGAATATTTGAATCATAGACGTAATAATGAATGAACATAAGGCACATAAGACCGTTGACAAAGTTCCGATTTTCCATTGAGACAACACATTAAAGAACTTTACAAAATAATGGATTAGATTGGAATATTTGCATCACCTTTAAATGCAGCTAAAACATGAGTCAAAACCAAAGATCACAAATGAAAACAGTCCAAAATTATAATGACGAGTGATCATATTAATTTTGTGGTGTAAATTATGCGAGCCATTTCTCACTGGTGTGAAAGTGGTGAACATTTTTTGTTTTGTTTCGTACCAAGAAAACTTTGAATAGAGAAATTTTCCTCTGGGACTGACACATAAAATCCAAACTAATTAAAAGACTGAAAAGCAATGCGTGACAAAACATTGAGCGCATTTGAGTGCAGACAAAACTTATTGAGTGTCGTTTGGAATTTGTGATTGAGAAAGTATACTATGGATGGATTGCAATACGAATGAAAGCGGTTTAAAAGTTTCATAATTGAAAGAAAATCGAATGCGCACGAAGCAAATGACGATCGAAATGGATGTGCCGATTTCGCTATTTGCCAATGGCACTGGAACTGGCACCGTCACCTTTCAAACTGGCACTGCCAATGGATATATGGAGAGCACGGGTGCTTGAAAATCTTATTTGTCATATTTGATTGAAACTTTTGGTGCTTAGATGATTTTGAACTGATAGCCTGACAAAGAAATTGGTTTGAAATGAGAACATGGCACACGTTTGAATTAGTGAACAGTAAATGTTTGATTCGAAAAGCAATAATTATCGACAATGATTGATGAAATATTTGCCATTTTCCAGTTCGGGGTCTATCAAGATAATTAAAAGCAAACATGTCTTTCGAATGCATTTGAATGCATGAACAACATTGAACATGCTCCGAAACCGTGTCGATCGAAGTGCTGTGCAAGTGTCAATTGAAATGTAAAATCGCTTCGCGTTTGATACGCAATTCCATTAATTTGATTTGGAAATATTGAACAAAATAGTTACGATTATAGGTGAGAAACCAAGGGACAACACACCAGGGTGGACCGGTGTTTATTCCAATTTAAATGCACCCATTTCGAAGATATTCATATTTAATTGTCATTTTTATAGATCGCAAGCAAACTAAATCATTCCAATCGATGGGATCACATCAACATCATCTTAAAAATTGAGAACAATTTCTAGTGAAAATATCGAGAGAGAGAGAGAGAGAGAGAGAGAGAGAGAGAGAGAGAGAGAGAGAGAGAGAGAGAGAAAGAGAAAGAGAAAGAGAAAAAAACATCCATATTTCAATGCAAATTTCGTTTTAAAATCGAGTTGATTTTGAATTTATCATGAAATGCACACTCCAAAGAGCAGAAAAGCTAGCGGAAGGTATAGAAAATGAGCCGAAGAACAATTTGTTGGGAAAAAAATGCAATAGAGTATAAAAAGATATATCAATTGATTTCATCGTGCTGCCATCTTTTTGCTTCTTGTCATCGACTTTTTCTCTTTCGTTTTTATATTTGATTGTTTTTTGTTTTTTTTTTACTTTGCACACATCGTTGCACAAGAGAATCGTTTGTTTGAGCAGCGAGAATGAATACAACGCGTGCCTTTGACACACACACACACTTTTGTCTCGATAACCTGGTAAAAATCGAATGCATCCTAAAGTAGAAGCAACCATTTTTCCTAATATATATTACATACTTGAACTTTAATATATGTATGTATAATAAAATAATCCATAGAGAACAAAAGTTAAGAGAAAAGGCGACATCGAGGACCGTAAATGTGAAAGTGAGGATCGAACAGATAGAGAACAAAAAAAACGTAGAAGCCAAATTGATGGGACACAAATACGAATAAAAGTAACAACAACAACAAAAACAACAACAGCCAAAAAAAAAACACATGGAAAAAAAGAAAATTCGTATACGAAGTAAAATGAAAGATAAACAAATGTATAGAAACGAGGCGACGACGAAGTGGAAACATATAATATGATGCTCGTTCTCTTGCACCATACGCAGCGAGTATGAGAAACGTTTTGAAATGTGATAAACTATAGAAATCGTGCTAAATTGAGCGGTGAAATGAAGGAGACTACCGCAAATACTATATGCGATCATACATGTAACACACACACACACACACACACACACACACACACACACACACACACACACACACACACACACACACACACACAACACACACACACACACACACACACACACACACACACACACACACACACACACACACCACACACACACACACACACACACACACACACACACACACACACACACACACACACACACACACACACACACACACACACCACACACACACACACACACACACACACACACACACACACACACACACACACACACACACACACACACACACACACACACACACACACACACACACACACACACACACACACACACACACACACACACACACACACACACACACACACACACACACACACACACCCACACACACACACACACACACACACACACACACACACACACACACACACACACACACACACACACACACACACACACACACACACACACACACACACACACACACACACACACACACACACACACAGCAAAACAGCAAAACTCCACTCCGGCTCCGTGGACAATTCGAGCATATCAATACACCAAGGCAACGGAGTGAGGACTTGCACAGTCCAACAGAAAAATATGTTAAATAAAAATATGGGAATAATACACCAAAAATACAGAATAGAAACGACAGAAGAAGAAAAAAAAGTAGCAGCAGCAACAACAACCACAACGGCAAAAAAACCCCAAGTGAAAGAGATGATGATGAAAAATAAGAAAAAGAAGAATACACAGAATGGGGAGCGCATTAGGCGAAGAAAAAGTTGCATTCGATGTGCCATAATATACAGACAATAAGCGGGATGAACGAAAAAAGGGCAAAGTTACGTAAAAAGACTCAGAAGACGAGATAAAAGTATTCAATTGCGCGTCGAAGAGGTAACGAAAAGGGAGGCTACACGAAAAAGCAACAGAGTCAAATTGATACAAGAAGTAGAGAGAGAGAGAGAGAGAGAGAGAGAGAGAGAGAGAGAGAGAGAGAGAGAGAGAGAGAGAGAGAGAGAGAGAGAGAGAGAAAATAGAAATGTTGTTACTGAACATTCGCATTCACACACTGAATTGAACTCATATTTTCCGCTAAATTGCATGCTGAAAAATATTCAAAATATCTTTTTCTCACTGTGTGTCTTTTTTCTATTCTTCTTCTTCTTTTGTTCGCAGTTTTATCATTTTCAACATTACATTTTGTTCCCGCTCATTCGTTTTTCTGTCTCATTTCTTCTCATGCGATTCATGTTGAAAATGGTGTTGTTGCCTTTTGTATCTTTCATCATTACTCGTTTTTTTCTACTGCCTGCTCTCTCTCTCTCTCTCTCTCTCTCTTCGCCTCCTTTTTCCTTTTTGGAACATGAAAATAGAAATTGTAAGAGCAATGCGCATATAAAAAAAAGGAGTACGACGAAAGAAATGCATACACACACACACCTTTCAAAGTACAAATACGATTTATAAGCCATCGAACGCACGGCTAAAGCATACCAAACTTATCAGAATAGAATTCGAATATCAAACAATATGAGAAAGATATTGCAAATATATTATGCAACTAACTGTGGAATGAACAAAAGGTGAGAGAGATACACGACAGCACGGCTGAAATGCGCGCACAACCAATATCGAATTTGAAATGATGTGATAGAGAGCGAGAGAGAATACAGTCAGGCAAACGGGCGCACGCCGCGCGCATGAAAATGGATTGGGATTTTATGATTTAAAATTGTTGAACTCGTTTCACAGTTTTGTGTTGTTCATGTTGTTATTAATATGTTCGTTCTTTAGTTCGCTTGTTCATCTTTTTCCTCGCTCTTGTTTCCTCTCAACTCAACTACTACGTTATTTCGCTTTGCCGCTACGTTTTCATTTTACGCTCTCGTAACATCGAACGCATTATTGTTGCCATCGAACAATGGAATGTGCGAAACGTGTTTTTTGCTCAACGCTTCGGCTATACGGCCACTGTTGCCACAGCTACACCAAGCGAATTTTATTTAATGTGATTGAAAAATATGTAGAAAGTTTTAATGGATAACGGAAAATTGATAATGTTTTGCCAGCACTGAATTTATGCGCTGGAATTGGTGTCTGTTGTTTACCATTTCTTCTTGTTCATCGTTGTTGTTGTTGTTGTTTTTTTTTTCCTCTCTTCTCTTTTTGACGAAATCAGACTTTATTTTCTTGTGTCGCGTACGTTGTGGCACACTGTGTGTGTATGTAGCTTTGTTGCAATTGTCCCCCCTTTCAATATCGAATGCCAAGAAATCACAATCACAGGCAAACATGCATAACATTCATTCTCTCTCTCGCTCTATTTCTCTTTTCCGTTTGATAGTTTATTATTGTTTTACAGTCGTTAAAGATGCTCACTGAACAATTTTCACATAAATTTACTTCGCATCGCTTTGCAAATGAGATAATGTTCTCTTATTTGATGCATGTTAAATTATAGGTGCGCGCGTGTACACACGCACACATGCAGTTCCAGGGCGCAATTGCTGGCGTATTTGTCCAATGAGTGTGATAATGATGATAACAAGTCAAACAAAAATTATATCCATAGTTCGATGTTTTCCAAAACAGCTGCAAAAATATATGATGGTTAAATATGTAACAACGGAAGACAATTATCGTTAATTTATTGAATCGTATTATGTTCACTTTAAATTGAGTTTTGTTGTTGTTGTTGTTGTTTTTGTTGACATTTCTGATTCTCAAAAGAAGTGCTTCAATAGTTAGAATCGTTAATAAGCCGGAGTCAGAAGGCTATCAAAACCACAATTTATGAATTCAATTTTGATATAGGCAAAACATTACATAATTCACATGTTATTCGGTATTATTCAAAGAGTAATGTTTTTTTTTTTCATTGAGAAAAGTAATAATTTTTTCGCGTGTAAACAGTGTGCTGATATCAACTATACGAAAAGCTTTTTCTATGACAAGGGCTTCAACGAACATCATCGAAAGAAGATAAAAAAACTCGATGAAAACGAAAGAACATAAAACAATCCGAGTCGATACCTGTTGTTGCACGATGTATGCGTGGTATTTGGTGGCATTTTTATCGGTCGTTTTCACACTTTGTCGTTTAATAAACACCATTCATTCTTGGCGATGGCACCGAATATGTCTGTATAACTGTACGCAGAGCAAATTTACTTGATTGAAAACTAGTAAAATTGCGATGAATGTGTGTTTGTGTGTGCTTCAGCCAAAATAGATGATAAAAAGCCAAATTATTTATAGCCACATGGATCGTCGGTATATTTCATTGACTAAGGATACCGATAAATTTCAATGTAACATTTATTTTGCCCAAATGTATACTACAATTTCGATAGCGGTTCAGTGTAAAAAAAACTGTTTTTTTTTTGCACAATTTAAACACAATGACAAAAGAGGGGTGGCAGCGCAATATGAGCGCAAAAAAATGCAAATGAAATTTCGACAGCAAATGTGAAAGTAAAAGAGTGGGCATGCAACAGAATGGGTGAGCTAGAGAAAGAAAGTGTGAAAAATGAGGGAAAAAAACGCTTAAAATGCATACAAAATGAGCATTGATGAATGAGCTGCATGGAAACAAAAGAAAACAAAGCCAGCCAAACCTAAACTAATATTGATCACATTTATTATTCCTAGAGCAAATCGCAAACATAGAGTCCATCAACGAGTTTTACACACACACTGCGTATATGCAGTATGGTTTGTGCTTGTGTGTATGATATGTATGGCTATGAGGTGGTTGAAATTGAACGGAGTGATTTTCAGAGAGGTTTCAAAAACACCACTTTTTTTACCCAATATGTATGCACTTCAAACAAAATTAACATTTAACAAAGGCATTCTCAGTGGATATTTTCAGTGTGGCAACAACAGCAACCGTGAATGGGTTCATAGAGATGAGATTGAATTTGGAAAATATGTTTGCAATTTGATATTGTTTTAGTGTTTTGATGGGATGACGAAGGGAAAAAAAGCAGAGATGATCAAAACATACAAAAAGCACACACACACACACCCAAAATCCAGCATATGCTAGCACCCATTAATGCATGACATATGAACATTAATCGAAAAAATGCATGGAATTCGCTCATGCGAGATGTATAACATAAGCGAACCAATTCGATACTTTACATTTTTCACGAGAACACCAAAACATATTGCCTCCGTGTATCGATTTCGACGATCAGTCTTCCAACCAAACAACAAAAAATCGAAAAGACTTTTAAATTGAATATGTTAAGGATATACGAGGCATTTGTAGCGCTTATGTTCGGAATGCGTTGGTGGGGGTTCTCTCTCTCTCTCTCATTCGCTGTCGCACTTTTTTCTGTGTATATATGAGCCTATACATTATCGACCATATATTTCGATATATGCTCCAGCATTATCCATGCGAGAGAAAAAAAATGAATGATAGAAAATTTATTCGCATTATCTATCAGCCGTATAATAGATATTTTCCGAAATCACCTGATATCTGTTAGACAATGTACAGTTTTGATACAGTGTGTCGTCCCATTCCAGTTGTTCTATACCTATAGTACCGTCACTACCACAGCCACCACCATTTTAATGCAGCTTCTCAGCTTGACTATATCTTTCACTTTTTTTATTTCGTTGCTCCTATTTTTTTTCGGTGGTATAATTCATGAAATGTTACTTCTCCACGTTGTAGTTCGACTGTAAATATTATGCTTTCGCTATATATTATACGGTATTGGGGATTCCGTTTCGTATATCATTATTATTGTTTTTATTTTTATTTTCATTACCATTTCCACTTTTTATCGGTTTTTTGTCTCTCTCTCTCTCTCTCTCTCTCTCTCTCTCTCTCTCTCTCTCTCTCTCTCTCTCTCTCTCTCTCTCTCTGTCTGTCTCTCTGTCTCTCTGTAGGTGCGTTCTAAAATTGTCTGAAGCTTCTTCACACACACACATCCATAAATAAATTGGGCAGGCCAAAACCGTGCATTCATATTCACTATTCATAAAATGGGATTCGTATGAAATAAATTTAATACAAATTCGCTTATTCACTACACATTACCCATGATGTTGGAATCGTCTTCATTCGGTTTAGCTCGTTTTACATTCACATGCTCTAACACACTGTCTGTGCTGTTAACATTCTTATAATATCACACACTTGACGTGAAATGATGTTACAATGATGCGCCGGATCAAGCTAAAGCATTACAATGATTCCATTCGATACACTGGAATAGATGAAGTTTGGCGTAAATGGGAACTTATTTGGGTGGAAAAATTGCTTATCATTATGATAGGCAGTCCGACATCTGAGCACAACTCCCGCCAAATTTCTTCTCGTGTTCAATGCATGGCACACGCACACACACACAAAATGCAGCTCCAGCAGTACCACAGCAATCGATTTTCCGCCACTTTTATCCGCGGTGCTGCTGTTATTTCTTTTTCTTTTCTAGCATTGTTTTTCAGATTAATTCATTAGTTTGTTGTTTTGTTGTTGTTGTTGTTGTTGTTGTGAACGTTGAAATTTTTCTTTTAGTACTTTCTTCTGCTCACTGTTGTACAATTTTCTATTTTACATTCGATAATCTGTTGTCTATTGTACAGTGCATTGTACTTTCAATGGTTAGCACATCTGGGCATATACTACATTCAATGCTTCAACTGTATCTAGTTGGAAAAATATGTACGTTTATATATGCACGTAAGCATCAAATATAAAGGAGCGCTATCAAAGAACAGTTTTCTGCTTTTAATAACAACATAATGTGACCTGAATATTAGAATGAAATTGTATCAGATTTTCCAGATTGTATTGCCGCTTCTCGTTTCTTTTTTTTTTCTTTTTGTTCATGTTTGTGAACAAGAGTAGAGAAAGATAGCGGTGGCAAGAGAAGTCAAGAATAAAATATAAGAAGATTTCAGAAGCAGCTTATATGGATATTGTATTACTTTTCCGCACAAATTGTATGCATAGTATTGGTATCTGGAATTTCTGAAAGTCTGCGGTGTCCAAGGCAATGGATTATGGAACACTCATCGATGATGAGCTTGTTTGAAGCATATTCGACTTAATTTTACCTAAAAAAAAATACGGACCTCCACCTGAAAACTCAGTAGATTCATGTGGTAGAGTTTTTGAAAGAGAATGCTGAAAAGTTCATGTTACATTGCAAAACTAGTTATTTGCAACAGCACTGCCACATCGTCAATGACATGTGTATGCGAATTTATGTATAGTGTATGTACAAATGCGCACAACACAGAGCGACACACAAACAAAAAAAAACCGTCTAAGAAGTATCAAGAGAGCACATGCGAACAAAAACGAATTGAATTAACATTTACTCGAGATTTTATATATGCCTTCGTAATTCACATATTTGTCGAGAAAGACAAAAAAAATGTCAAGACTTCCTTGCGATTTGTTTTCCTTCTAGTTCTTTCTCTGTTATATATGCACGAGAATGAACAACAGGTTACGAGTACTAAAAGCAGCGAATGCGAGAGAAAAAAAAGCGACAGAGATAAATAAATAAAGTATATATCTTAAAAGGCAGTGTAATTGTGTTGTGTGCATTTATGTGCTATACATTCGGTATGCGATGTGAGCCAATGTTGAAGGATCTGAAGGTATATTTGTGCTATTTTATTATGCAGCGTTTGTTATTCCTTGAAGTTGCATCCGAATAGAGAGTTTAAAACTATGAGAGAGAGAGAGAGAGAGAGAGAGAGAGAGAGAGAGAGAGAGAGAGAGAGAGAGAGAAAAATGATAAAGAGAACAAGATGCTTAGCCGTCTATAAATAGAAGACGCTCCCATCGCTTTATAATTTTGAAATTTGCTCAACAGGAAGATGGCCGTACTTTGTCTATAATATGACAAGGAACCCGAACATCACAAATGTTTTCCTTCCTTATTATCAATATTTTCTTTGTCAACTCAGGTAGAATGGAGATGATGTGTATATTATACACAAACGTTAGACAGATTGAGAAAAGCATTTGCTAAACACAAAGAAAGAGAGCGAGCGAGCGAGAGAGAGATGTTGAAGATGGTTCCTTTACGATACTGATATTGTGCAGGTGAAATTCAATACACACAGAATGAACGCACACGCAAGCATCTTGGCCTGATTTTGGGCAACAAATACGATACACCGACCATCACATGCAAAAAAAAGAAAAACACAACATAATAAGAACCCAAACAACAATATAATAATATATGAACCATACACAATACGAATAATAGCAATAACAATAATGTGAATGATATAAAATCAAATGATGTCGACCAAAGAAATAATAAAAATAATAGCAACAACAACAACAAAATGCGATATAATGAAGCCAAGGGTGAGGAGACCAGAAAAAAAATAGTACAATGAAGAATCAGATAAAAGAAAAAAGAATTCCGAGGGGCAAATCACATTTGAAAATCCATTTTTAGAACCTTTTATTACCTCCTCACTTTATCTACGTTTGCATGTATATTTAAAATTTTGACTGCATTTATTTATTCAATAAGTAAGTGAACAATTCAATAAGAAGCTGAAGAACACCCATCAATACTCATCACATATATTTACAATATTCATAACAATTATGAAACATCGAAACGGTAAATTTGTACATTTCGTGTTACATTATTTAATTATGAGTTGTTGAATTTTTTTTAGTTTTCAGAATTGTTATCTCTGAAATATGTCGTCAATTCGATACAATCGAGCTTCATTCGAATGGATGCAGTTTGAAATCCATTTTTTTAAAATGCAATTTGCCCCTTGAAAAAACCAAACACACCACACACACGAGCCACATCGTATGAGATGCGATACACTCAATTCACTATAGTGAAAATGTATTGCGTTGAGTATTAAAATTGAACAAGGAATCGACATATAATGAGGCGATTTCACTTTTTATATGGATGTACAACAGTAGCACATGTACATTTATCTTTTAGAATGAGTGAAGTGGTGAGAGTGCGCCATCACAACGTTTACCATGGTAAATGCATAGCAAACTCATGCAACAGCCCAACCAATCTTACCAATTCTGAACGGGCAATAATGTGTGTTCTATATTCTTATAATCAAGACACATTTTTTCAGTTTAATAGAATAAAAAAAAAATACAAATATATTAAGGTTTCCCCGTATTCAGTGTTCAATGCATATGAGCACATTTCTTTTTTTCATCATTTTCATTTTCGATGCCAATTTCTTGTCATTTTGTTGGCGCTGACATATTTATAAATTCACAATTTTCTATAATTTCAATCAATTGAATCCAGTCGAAATGATAATGTAGCATAACCGGATTCAATCGGCAATCGCACGCGGCACTACATTTTACATTAATATTTGTGTAATGACGTTGCACGGAATGAGTCGCGATTGTTAATGTAGGGGAGCAATGAGGTAGATAAAGAGAACACTCATGTTAATTTAAATATTGTATCAACGATGTCAAGGCATAGCCGCTAGAGAAAATGGGTTGAATTGTTCGCATTTCAATTCGTAAAATCACGGCACATAGCATTTGCTTGTCAAGTAATTCCTGTAAATGCGTAGCGCACACAAATAGCATCATTACCTGGTAAAACCACCGTCTGAATATGACATATTCTCTTTCGGTTGATACACACGATGAGGAGTCATTTGACTTCGTCAAAATGAAAATATTTACGTATAAACACACACACATACAAAACATCGTGTGCAAAAATAAAAAGAAACGAGCTGAAGAGAAGAAAACAAAAATGGAAATTTGAATAAATGTTATACCCGTATGCAGTGGAACGTAAAAATGTTCGAATGGAAAACGAATCATTTCTGAAATTGTACACAAGTACATCAGTTGAAAGTGTATCGTTTGTGATGCCCGATCGAACATTTATTTTTCAAACATCGAGTAATTCGTCAAGTCATCACACAGTTCGTCGATGAAATGAAACCAACCGTGTATCTTCTGTTTTTTTTTTGTCGTATGCACTTGCCACATTGATTGGTTTTATTCCGTGTGTTTTTTTTTTCCTTCAATTGCTTTTCTTTTTCTATTTTCATCTCTTTTACATTTCTTTTCAATTGACGATTTTCATCCGGGGTAAACATTCTGTTTGACTTTTGTATAAAAAAAAAACCAAATAAGTAAATAGTAACAATAGCATAAGCGTTAATATTACAAACAAATATTTAGTCTGGGGTGGGGGAAATTGAATACATCGGCGCGTTTCGAATGTCACTTTTTGGATGAATATGTATGGCTATCATACGGTTCAATAAAAAAAATCGAATGGAGACAAAGACAAAGAGAACCGGCAAAGTGAGTGATATACAAATAAGAATTGGGCATAATAAACATCAAGTTCTTTGAATTGATCGGTTTGTCAAACAAACGCACACATTAAAAGCATCACTGTAATCACAAATAAATGGTAAAACAAGCAATAAAAGTGATAAATCAACTGTGCGGTACCGTTTGTGATCGAATGTGCCGAGAGTGCGACAAACACACATACACACACACACACACACCGAATAGACAGAAATGGAACTCTAATAAAACCATTTAATTCACCCGAAAAAAAAAATTCGTTGTTTTGACATGCGATTTTTGTACAATTGATGTGCAAACAAAACGTGCAAAACACGCAACAATTTTTTAATCGAATGAAAGAAAATGGGCCACAAACACCAATCAGTCCAACATTTCATGTAGCACATAATAAGTATTGAGGACAATCGATTGATTGTGCGTTGTAATATCGGTGAGATGTGTCAAATTGTTGGGCTGCTCAAAAGATTGATTCGTTTAATTTCGAGTGAATGTCAATGGCTCATGGAGCGGAAGCAATTGAAGTACCGTTAACATATGATTCATGTACGATTCAGTTTCATCTTAGTTGAAAGCCACATTATATGTGTTGGGATATTTCGGTCTTCTTTACCGAATGCCGAATATCATTGAAAGTAAAGCTGAAGTGCCTATTGCCATCACTGTAATACCAGCAACCAACATCCTGTCCATTAGTTCACCTTTTCCTTTTTTCTGTAGCATACAACACACACACACGTGCGTACTACACTTATGTGCTCAATGGTTGAATTAGGGCCAACGTAGAAACATCTGTGAATCGCTGAACTGAGAAAGTGCTTTCACTTTACTTTATTTTCAATGGATTTGTTGATGAGATTTATTTTCAACTAGAAAGAAAATCTATGTTCACCACAAATAAATAAATGTTGGCTTATAATTTCTGCTCCGATTTTCGAGTGAATCGATGGTCTATCCCTTTTCTCGCTCTCCCTATCTCTCTCTCTCTCTCTCTCTCTCTCTCTCTCTCTCTCTCTCTCTCTTTCTCTCTCTCTCTCTCTCTCTCTCTCTCTCTCTCTCTCTCAATCTTTCTATCTCAATCTGCCATATCTTCATTGCCAGCTTATGCATGCTCATTCGTTTATTCGCCTGTTCACTCATTCAGTCGCCCGCCTTCTCTCCATCATACATGGGCATTGGGACTTCTGAATCTCTTCCAAATGATGATTTGATTTTTCTTGATTGCATAAATTGTCTGTTCGCATTATTTGCTCGTCTGGTTTTGATATTTTTCCCAAACCGATTTTCCACCGTTTTATGTGCACTGGTGAATGTCTGTGGCTTTTTTACCGCTTTTCAATTTCGAATAAAAACCGTTCCAAGAGATGCAGATTGTGTTTTAAATGTAGAAAAACGACGACCATAGACGTATATCACCCAAACACAATGCACAAATGGAAGAGTGGGTGAAAGAGAGAGAGAAAGACAGAAGTAGAACGTTTTCACATTTTATGTGCAGCCAAAATATATTGGTGTAATTGAACAATCTGTTTAACCAAGATAATCGTTTATTGTTTTCTTCTCGTCGGTTGCCATTGCTGCGATGATGCTGTTCGCCGCCTGCTAGTTGCTCAATTGCGAACAGTGTATATAGTACGATTTGCTGAATGATTTACACTTGCCAAACCGGTTCATTTAATGCTGTAACGCGAGCATCACGAGTATCGAACACCGTTCAGTCGATTATTAAAGCCAATTTCATTGCTGATGTTGGTGGCGCAGTAAGAAAAATACCATATTGAAAACATCTTTTTGGTTTGGCTCTCACACGTTGCGCAATTTCACTTGTGCCGGGGCGCTTTGCTGCAACAATTTTCGTGACATTTGGACAAAGTGATGAATTGCGTATCGTTAGATCTTTCGTTTTTATTTCTCTGTGACAGATTCGGCCGGATGTGAGTCTATGTGCGCACTTAATTTTTTTTTTCATCTTTTTTGTCATTCTCATTTCCGTTTTTTTTCTTCTCTTCTTCAAACTCCGGTATTTACCCAGGTCTACATAAAAGCTCAAGCCATATTTGCTCGTTGACTCAAAGTCAATCCATTTTATGACATTATCGCTTTTTATTTCACTTTCTTTTCGTCGGTTGTTGTGGACATTATTGCTGTTGGTGTTGTTGTTGTTGTTGTTCGCCAAGTTTTGTTAGATTTCTCCCTAAACGTACCATTTTAATCAATTCAGTTACTCTTGGTATTTCGAACCAAGTCAACTTCCGTTCGATGTTATGCTCAAATATTGACGAAAACAAATGGAATGTCTGTTGCAAATACAAAAGTCGGTAGGTTAATTATTTTCAATTGTATTTAATAGTTTGTGTGAGTTGTTTACCATCAAATGCAGACACATCGAAAACACCGAATACTTTTTCTTTTGCAACATAAAATACCTGCAACTCATTTCAAACAATAACTTTTCGTCGGTGTAACTCTGTAAAATTCAGAAAATGGGTGAAACAGCAGCAAAAACAAAAGAGGAGACCTACAAGCATCGGTGGCAAGAGCATAAGATGCATTGCCTGATTTTTCAATTTCAGCTCGCAAAAGATTAATTAATGCACTGGAATTACAATTCAGTTAAAATAGCAACGAACACATAACAAAACAGCTGGTAAATTAAAAGCGAAATTGTGTGGAAGCAGAGAAAATGGGAAGAGTGAAGGAGAGAGTGGGAGAGAGCGAGCTCAGCTCTGGAGACATACAAAGCTCTTGCAAATATAAACATTACATTGCATAAAGAAAAAAAAAGAGAGAAAAACATGTCAAACAGCAATCGCTTGACAAAAGGCAGTCAAATGAATAGCGTATATGGCATACTTTGGTCGGTTGGGTGAAAACGGCAAAAGCGAATAAATCCCAGAGAGCAAGGGAAAGAAGAAACGTACACTGAACACTCAAGCATGAAGAAATGCATGCAAAATGCTATTTTGATTACAGTCCGGAAGAAAAAAATTAAAAATGCATTGCCATGATGAACTCATGGAAAATGAAGTTGTCTCGCATTAGTTGAAAGTCGCGTATACTCTCTGGCCCCGTTAGTAGTTGGGATTTTCTATATTTCATGTTGTTTATTTATGCAGCGATTTGTTGGCATCGTTTATGCTTCGGGTTTTGGATACTGCTCCATTGGCGCAGATATTGCATGGCCGCACTCTTGCTACCTCGAGTGCTCACTCTCTCTCTCTCTCCCTCCTGCTCTCTATCGCTTTTTCAAGCTACACTCTATAACCTAATTGTATTTTTCTTGTTCGCTTCGGTATGCTTGAAGCACGACTTTAAACTACCGGAAATTGCATATTTTTTCGCTGTTCCCTTATTGAATGGTTTTTTTTTCTCTCTGATGTCGTTGTTGTTTCCTTTTCATTCCATTCTATTCAGTTTGGTTGGGTTCTCGCTTCGGTATGTTAATGTTATTGTGCCATATATATATTTTTGTTGTTGTTGTTGCGCCCATGTGTATTTATTTTCAGTTCAAGTACGCGAAAAATCGAGTAGCTATTGCTAATGTTTTCAATGCAATTATGATGTACAATTTGACGAAGTGGATTCGATACAACACACCTGAACCAAATACAATTCTCAGTAGGCTAATATAAGTCGTTTGATGAGACGTAAGCGAAGCAAATGACAAAAATAAAAAGAAATCACCCCTCCCCCGAAACAGGAGAGTGAATGAGCATAGTGAAGACGTTGAGTTCAGTTCAATTCCAATTCAGTTCAGTTCTGTACAGTGTAGTGTTTTTGGCCCTACTCACGCTAGCGCTATCACTCTGACACATCCGAAACACACAATCATCAGGAATATGATTTGATGGCATGATCTTGTTTCGCTGCATTCACACATTCATACATACGCACACACCCACTTGAATAACATTCACATTTGCATATTTTTTTATGGACTTTCATGCAACGTGGCAATTTTATCGCAACTGTTAACTGCCTTCGTTCTTCGCACACCTCTCACCCCATAGACACTCATATATCCGCCATCTCTTTCGAGCACACATACATGCCAGATAAAAAGTGTATTGACATTTTATGTTATTGACTGTTGTTTGTCGTTCAATTCGTTCATCGCCTGTCTTTACTCGCTTTTCTCGGTGCACCCGCCTGCCTGCCCGCACACGCTCCCATTTCTATCATTTTCTATAGCTTCCGCACACGAACATTTTCAATCAAAAAATTTAATTATTTATAAATTCGCTGATGCTATTACATTTTTCAGTTTTCGTCGTTGCTCACCGTCGTTGGCCGATGCTATACAATCCAATGCAATGCATTGAATTCATCTCGATAAGAGAGGGTGGGCTCAATCAGTCGAAGAGTATAGAAAATGTTGGCAAATTATTGGTCTATTTCGTGTTGATGATTTCGTTGGGTTATTCGACGAAGCACAATTAACATTATGCAGCTGCTGCTGCATATTTGAAAACATGTACATCAACAGTAAAAATGTGATTCCTTATGACAAACTGTGCTAACCATGCACTATTTATATGAAGCTATATTCATATAAAGCTAGTGTAAAAGTCTGTTTGAATATCGAGAGACTTTTTCGGGAAATTGGTGTTCGGAAACTCAGTAGCGACAGTAAAATCAATTGAGATGGTGTGAGAACCTTGAACTAAAAAAAACCTGTTCAGCTTGTTCAACTTCTACGTAAACGAATTTCATATAAATTATATTTAATGAATATTTCAATAGAAATTTACTTTATTTTATATGTAAATAATAAACTCAATCCTTAGTTCAGGATAGTGCATATTAAAACTATACAATAGGTGTCGTTGTGTGGATCTTTTTTTTTCTTCAGCTTCAATAGTTTGATTCGTATATCGAGTTTTGCATAGTTGGATGCCGTTGTTCGATTCTTTCCTAGGTGAAAAAAAAACTTTGGAAAAAAAGTCAACAACAGTAGCGCAAAAAAACAAAAACAGCAACGTTCTCGTCACTCTTTTTATCGCATAAAATGCACCGCGTAAATTGAATTTATAAGGAAATTGTTAATACAAAATTTATTTGAATGAAAAATAAAGAGACCAACAAGTACTCAGCAGCTAAATAGCTGCATATAAAATGAACTGATGCCGAGATTGAATGGAAAGAGGAAAGAACAAAAAAAAAGCACAGCGAATAAAAAACAAAACCGTGAAATATCGACATAAATAAAGAAGTGGTATGTTTTAAACGAGATTTGCTCTTCACAACCAAAACCAAAAAAAAAAAAAATCGAAAGCAGACGAGGGATTCCAAATGCCCTGATGACTTTGGCATCATGTATGAAAACATCCATATCTATCGACTGCCATACAAATCCCATCCAGAAATACCCGCTAACCAACCACTTGCAAAATCGCACACACACACACATCGGAGCAGTTGGTTCTGCCGATGACATTTTGTTGCCCCCCCGCATTCAAAGAATATTTCAATGGATAACGAAAAAAAAAACAACACACACACACACAAGCCATTTCGGATACTGCTCCATCTATTGCCTCGTCCTTCTTCTACTTTATTTTGCATTTTACGAAATTTTCTTGCCCTTGGTGCCACGCAGCAAGTCAAAGCTCGCATCGCAAAAATACAATGTAAAATCCGTCGCACTCATTAAATATTTATTGCATATCGTATTTACTGTGTGTCATTGGCTGAGCAGTGCACAATCGCTGTTTATATCGTTCACTGTTCAGTTATTACATTGTTAAATATCTGGTTGTGATTGGAAAGCGGCAAATTTGCTTGAGGCGTATCGGGCTGCTGCCATTTTTTGTCTCTCTCATTTTTTTTTCTTTTTTTTTTTGTTGGAATATCCACTTTCATGTCTAAGAACCGCTCATCCTTGAAATCTGTTCACCGTGTATTTTTTCCACGTCGTTTTTTCCCCATTGAAATCAACTTGACGTTTTCGACTATTCATTGTTTATTGTAGTCATCCGTATTTTTTTTTTGCACCAAAATTCCGAAAATCAAATTCGCTTTTCATTTGATATTTATAAGTTGTGTAATTTTCGAATCGAAACGAAAACTGTACACAGTTATAATCGAGGGAAATATAAATATTGTTGTTGAAAGAAAAATAAAAACATAACCAATTTCGGTTCAGATCATTTACTGCTGTCTTTAAAGGCTTCAGAAATCGGTTGGCCGGACAGCTAATATAAAATATTCAATTGGAAACAGTGTTTGAACTCATTCCATGTGCGGTACTTGTGTTTTTTTTTCCTCTCACATTGTTGCTATTGCATGTTGACTTCGTCCATTGGCCAATATTGATGCGGCTGATGAGTTTGTCACCGAAAATGGAATGGAATCAAAGTGAAAGGCCAAACGTTGATACAGATGAATAGGTACCTAAATTGGGGTGATGTTTATCAAAATTGTTGAAGTTACAATAATACTATCGATGAGTTGCCACCAACGAATGAGAATGAAAAAAGCAGATACAAATGGTGTCGAGAGAGACAAAAAAAAAAACGAAGAGAAAAAGAATGGGAAGGACATCGAAAACTTTCTTGTGTGAATGTCATTCATACGATTTCATTGAGAATTATATACTTTCAATGTCGCCCAAACCAAGTAAACGAAATGGCTGCCTCACCAACAATAACGACGAACCCAAAAGTGAGAAGAAAGAAAATGCCAAAGAAATGTGATCTCTTCGACAACAAGCATACAACGGCATCGCACATTTCATAAATCAAAAAAAGCGAGAAAATTTTGTTTGGAATTGTTAACAAATTGAAGCGAGAGGAAAAAAGAAACACACACGAATAAATTTTTACTTTGAACGATGATTCTGAGATACGTATGAGATTCAATGTAACAATCACACTTTCTTGCTATGTGTCTGCGTCGGTGTCTGGGCGGAAAAGCAAACGATAACCGTTATAGAAAGCGAAAATTGTCGTTTTGGCCGATTGAAAATATCGATTTTCATTTTGTCATTACATCATCATGATCAAGCAATGTCATTAGTTGTTTCATTTCATATTGCTTTCAAGTGCTTGTGTGTATGTGTAAGATGTTGTGTAAATGGTGGGGGGAGGGCCTTGATTTTTTGATCCATTGTTAGAGCCGAAGATGTTCTATTTTGATTGAATATATATCAAAGAAAAATGAGAGAATGCGCTCGGTTGACTTGAGACTGGACCATGTTCGGATTATTTGAATCATTTGCACATATTCTTATATTTATCAGATGTGAACAGATACGTGAAAATGTACTTCCGTTCTGTTGACCCCAAATGCCGTTTTTTTCGTCCGTCCATACCGAGTTTGCATGTAGCGATGTGATTTATCTCTAGATTTCATGATTTTTGCCTGCAAACGTCACATCTATGCCAGGCTATTGTCATGAATTCGTCCTTTTTCCCCTTCGGTTCGCTATCGAGTTTGAGACTGCATTTTGCTATTGATGGCATCCGAAAATATTTTTAACGATATGATTTTCATTGAGATGTGCCAACATTTTCAATAAACATTCGATGCATGTGAATGTCTTTATTTCCCTTTTTCAATACGTTTGCCATTCAATTCATTCCGGTTTTTGATGTTGCCAAATGCCATAGCTGCCATGGCACACACACACACACACACCAAAACATTGCATCATCCCACTAGTACCGCACCACTACAAAACCATCGACGATAACAATAATAGCATTAAAAGCATGTAGTGAGATTTGATTAAATATACCTCCGTTATTTCTTTTTTAAATACGTTTCCATTCTTCATCGAGCTATTTTTAATGTTGACTACCGCCCCCAGCCCTCCCTCTAAGCCCCAAACTGCATACTTTGATTTCAACACGAATTATTCGCTGATTTCACAATGCAAACATATTTTTCGCTGGGGGAATTTCTATTTCGTTTGAATTCGTGAAGAATTTTTCATATCTTTAATATTTTCTATGATATTTCTTTTGGCCGACAAGGAAAACGAATTTTTTTTTTCGTTCCAGCTCCCAAATTAATGCTCAAGTCTCAGAAGAGGGGGCAAAAGAAAATCATCTCTGTCACGACAGACAAACGAATTAAACCATAAATTGTACGTACTTGTGCTTTTGAAAGTGATGATTTTGGTGCAGCAAACAACTAACAATGCTTATGTGCATCCAAGTATTTGGCCTCCCCGTTTTTTTCCCTTAAGTCTTAATTTGTGAAAATTTTATTCATCTTGTCTGGAAAATTCTGCATCAAATGATCCGACAAATAGACGTTGAGCTTTGTAAATTTAGTTGATATTTTTGTGGTGGTTATTTCGTGTTCCATGTCCAAAATGCTTGCGAGTACGTTTATGTCTTTCCGTGTTTTTATACGAATCACTTTAACGAGAAGATGGAAAGTGCAAAAAGTCGAACTCAAACCGAACAACAACAATAACAAAAAAAAAGAAAAAAAAAAGAAGATTGAATACGGAGAAAGGGAGAGAAGAAAGAAAAAAATGCCACACAGAGAAAATAAAATTGGAGGGAAAATTGTTTGTGCTACAGTCGTAACTACTTTATGCACGAACAAATCGTATATGTATTTCCGTCTTTGGACATTTGCAGCAAGTAGCAAACCTTCGTAAAATAGGCGAGGCATATACACGACCGAAAATGATAACGCAGCGGAAAAGAAATGGCCGCATATATATTATGGAACGATAGAGAAATGTATTCATTTGTCTTTGTTATTGTTTAAGTGCTATTTTTCTGCCATTTCCTTCGTGAATTCGTTGTCCTTCGTTGACATTCTTCCTTTGAGCATCTCACGCGAAATGTTCGACCAAGAGTCACTTAAAGATCATACACACACACACACAAACGTATTATATTATTATCATTACAGATGCATGTGCTCCATGCTCCACAAAATCGTATGTGCCCTATTTAAAGTAAAGCGCATAGATTTTTTTTTGTTACTCTTAGTTGCGCGTCGCATCTTTTTTGAGTGTGTCAACATTTTAATGTTGAAGTGATGGGAAGCGAGCGAGAGAGAGTTAAGCAGATCATCTCTCAGCTCACGCGACCATAGATATATGTACCAAGACCGTAACAATGTCTTTTAGAATGGCCGATGCCTTTTCTATCTCGTTTTCTGTATATATTATTATTAAAGGGCTTTGACGTGACGCGTAATGTGAGCGTACGCTTTAAAATGTAAATGGCATGTTATATGGTTCTGGTGTATTTTGCTGCTGAAAATTATGTGTGTGTGCGTGTGTGCGTTTGTATGTGTCGTACACTGTGCATAGATATAGTCGCGCAAGTGGTGCAAAGTCAAACAAATAAATGGCATTGAATGGGACAAAGAACATTGCAATATAGAGTGTAGCACGATCAAGCACTGATGTGCACAAACAAATGCATGATATAGTATGAAATATTCGAATTCATCGTAGTGCTTTAATATACACACGCTCACACACATACACATCTGGAGTGAAACTACTGTCTTCGCATTGTTAATAAAATGCAATGAAAAAACATAAAAAAGCAAACAACGAAACGAAATAAAAGAAAGAAAAAAAAACGACGAATTTCAGCCATACATTTTGTGTATATGCATGTGTATCTGTGGGTTGTTGTTGTCATTTGGAATTCGGTAACATGGTGAACGTTCGTTTGCGCATTGTGATTGTCTCTGAGTATTTTCGGTATTGTCGTTTATTATTTTTGGGAATGTTTTATCTCCCTTGTTTGATGTGCAAAGCCATTAGATTTTGCCATTTAATGCCCATATACATTTCATTTATTCGCATATATGCACAAACAGAGACCAATGTGTATGTGCTTTTATTCCCTTCCTTACGCCCCCGTAGACCGAACGGTATTTATTATACAGTTTTCTTTTGCTTTGATATTGTTGCTCACTATTCCCACAACCATCAACTCTGTCAATCATACACTTTGTCTCCATTCTACCGTATTTTGGTGTCTTTATCCGTTCATTTATGCGTTTAGTGTGTGGCTTAAAAACATTTATTGTTGAATATTTTGTTGCAACAATTAATTTTTCTCCAGACATCTTCAATTTAATTAATATCCAGATAGAGAGATAGAGCAACTTTTAAATTATCTTCATTTAATTGCATGGAATGAGGACGTAAATAAAAAAGAGAAGCTTTACCCTTTCTTCTTTCTTCTTTCTCCTCTTGCCGTTTCACTCTGTCACATGAAATCACTCCTTCAATATCATTCATATGCTTAGCTTTGCATCATTCACCTACTCAGTATAGTCCATTGGATATTAATATTGATATTTAATATCAATTCACTAAAATGTAACCGGAACAATGAAGTGTAATCTGGAGTGGCGCGCGGTCTTCAAAAAACAAACATATCACAAAATCAATCACACAGATAGAATGCAGAGACAATGCGCAAATATGCATATAATTTCTTATGCAGTAGATGTCAAAATCCGGGAAAAACGGTTTTTACGAATACGTATTTTATTTTGAATGAGAAATTTGAATGGAAAATTGAGAAGAATTACTATAATTTACCACGGCTTTACTATAAATTCTTCTAAAGTTTACCTACCGGAATTTCTTCCCTGTTTACTAAATATTCTTCCGGAGTTACTAAATTTTCTCCCGATTTCCTAAAACATTTCTTCCGAATTTACCTTTTTTAATCAACATTTTTCGAACAATTTGTTTATGATTTTCCCCCAATTGTCCCCCTTTTGCCCAATTTTCTTCCGTTTTTCGAATTTTGTTGACAATATTCATTTGAGTCATTTTTTGTTTGTTTGTTGATTTTCAGATAGCTGAATGAACAACGCCACACATTTTTGACAGCTTTTTGAAAAATTGGACAATTATTTATAGTTGTGCACTCCGTATGGTGATATACATTAGAAAACAATCATGAATGTTAATAAAATTGCTCAAGTAATGATCACACATGTTAAACTTTGTCACCAATTCTAGCAATCTATGCAATAGTTGAGAATAAGAACACAATAAATTCAATGAATAAAATTGTTATGTGAAAGCACAACCAATGCTTAGACGTGACATACTCGACTATGAAGCACTCTTCATTCTGAATGAAAAAGAAACACACACATACACACACACTTTTCAAATCAAATTGAGTGCATTTTTCGTTGATGCCCGGTTTTGTCTTGGCAAAAACACAAAATGTGCTTTCCGCTTACTGCACATGTTGCACAGTATACACTCACACATTTCTTTTGAATGAAATAACCAATTATAAAATATCCATTGGAATGGAATTTGTTTGCAATTTATTTGTTTGAAATACGTTTGCAAATATTCTTAGTTGTGTCTTCTACGATTGAACTGTATATTATGGTGTTCGGATGTGTTCTATAAGCATTGGACTTCGAAATGTTGTGGCATTAAAACGACCAGCAAGTAGTTTGTCGTTTGCCAAGATGTTATTTGTAAGCCCACACCGCAGATTTGTTCCGTTGATATCGTCTATTCCACCATTTTCAAACACACAATTTCTCCAAACCTTTTTTCTATGATTTATTCACTGAATACCGTATTTTTGTATCATTGAGATAGGTGAATAAAATAATTGTTGCATTTGAATATTTCCAGTCGAAACACATCTGTGACCCGCAATTTTTGCAATTATACCCAGGCGATTTTGTTGGCGCGTTCGCAAGACATAACTTGTGTATACACAATAAATATAAATTACCGCTAAACATATCAAAAATACACAAATGTAATTGGGGAAAAAACGATGAAAATCAAGCGGCACCGATAAGGAATCGGTACGATTTTGTGTTCGTGGGTGTTTTTTGTGTGCTTTATTTATTCATTCATTGTCCCTTATAATGTGGCCCACACACTAGCATTTTGCGGGGGTAAACTTGAGCAAATGGGTATGGTTATAATTTAATGTACACATTCGTTATCGATTCAAACGTTGTTTATGATTTATGAACCGGTCGGAATTGTGTGACCAATGAAATTGAAACGAAAATAGCGACAAACGGAAGAATTTCGTTTCCGATTTATTTCCGCCGTTTTTCATAAACAAGTAAAACCCATCGAAAATATTTGTTTGTTGGTTTGTTGTTCTTGTTGTTGTTGTTTGGTCTGTATTCTCACTTTGCCGAAGAAATGTCATTGGTTTTGCAGTGTAGACAATCATCATTAGTTATAGTTGTGTGTATGAAATGGTTTTATCATTAGTGAGTTGTTTCATATTATCTACCGATTTTACTATCCGTTTGTTCGTCCATGTGTTCTTGTGTTCATGTGTTCATGTGTCTGTGCGTATGAATCAAACCCACCTATTACAATATGATGGTGAAAATCAAATAATCAAATAACAACGCAAATGCTTTGCACATCATTTTAGATAATTTGGATTGAAACAATGGACGGAACGGAACACTTTGATGAACAGCCTGGCTGTCGTGATATTTGATGTTCCGTTGCGTTTTGCACAAAAGCGAAGTATTTTATGTACAATGTGTTCGCACGAATAAGCAAGACATCGTCAACGATACCATCAGTCTAGATGTTATACAATTTATCAATTTAACGGCTTCAAGTCACCTACATTGAATACATTGAAACAAGGCGCGCAGTGATGCCGTCACTGATGCTGTTGCTGGCTGCGCCCGCCACCACCGCCACCACCACCATAGCCATCAACGGCCTTTCACTATAGTCTATAGCTGTATCCACTATCCATTTATCCACTCACACATGCACACTCACTTATTTATTAGTTTGAACAAATCTTCTTCATCATTTTCATCATATAAACCCGCAATGTTTATGTATACGGTGTGTATACAGGGACGAAATGGTGCAGTGCAGTGAGTAAGAGGGGTACGAGAGTATAGACGATGATGTCGTATTTCAAATCTTTAGATTTCATCACATTTAAGTTTATCTATTTGAACGGGTACAATGATTAAATGGCCAGATAGATGATATTGTGTAGTGGTGAATCCTTTCCGGTTGTTAAAGGAAATTTCAAAACAAATCAATTTAGAAGACGCGTGAATGTGGCGAAACTATGATATAATATTACACAGCCTACACAGTTCAACCAGCCAGTTTCGGATGCTCGATTTTCCATTGTTTCCATCGTTTCCCATTATTGCTTTTCTTTTGTTTAAGTTGTCGCCTTGTAAATTCAATTTCGTCAAGTCTCTTACATTCTTCAATTAACTTAAATACAAAATGGACTATGCACCGGAATAGTGATATAGTTCGAATTAGCTCTATGATACAGTCACATTTATACTTAATTATATATCGTGTAACTTGCAGTTGCTACATGATTACTAGGAAAAAGACTTGTCTCTTAGGTAAACTTCCAACTTTAATGGGATTACTTTTTATGAAAAATGAACAGCTTGGTGAAATACGAATTAAAAAAAAAAACAATTATCAAAACCCAAATATGGGTTGATCTGTGAGCACTCGAGCACCATCAACCATCCAACCACGGAACGGTCGAGTTTACTCAATTGATTTTTGTAGAGTGCAACAGAATCAGGTTGATGTTCTTGATTTTGCACAGCTGGATTTTCTATCGCATCGCATCGCTTTCATATTTTCGTTTAATTACACACATGTGTGAACTTTTAATATTCCGTGCGTAATTATTAAGATAATTTACCTCATTTCACGAACAATGTAATCGTCCAATAAAGGACGGCCAAATCACTCTGTTCTCATGTGTCTTGTCATAGCTTCGTCATGTGTCTTGTCATGTATGCATATCCCAAATATCCCCATTTTATCCGACATTTGAAAATTCATATTGGCTGTACTACGGTGAGCACTCATTATAGCGTTATTGCGCCCAACAATTCGTCTGACTCTTCTATCTAGTTCAGTGCACAGCACAAGCATATTAACCGCACAACACAACAAAATAAAATGCTCAACAACAATAAATGGCTTGTCGCAGCTTTTAAACAGCTAACAATCGTCGTATGTATTGTATTTCACATCACTTAAAACTCATTCGCTATTTCCCACCATCATCGCCCACTCCTTCTCTCTCTCTCTCGCTCTCTCTCTCTCTCTCTTTCTCTTTCTATTTCTCTTTCTCTTTCTCTTTCTCTTTCTCTTTCTCTTTCTCTTTCTCTTTCTCTTTCTCTTTCTCTTTCTCTTTCTCTTTCCCTGTTGCCATGCCTCTGGAATTGTGCGCGTCCATTTTTAAGATTAACTTTTGATATAATGCGATTTTTCATGAATGCAATTGCTTGGCGCATTTCATAACATAAAATTAAAGTTACGCTTTGAATAAACGAGATAATTATGATGAAATATTTGTTGCGAGGTTAAAATGCGGCGCGAACACGATAATAATGCGAGTCGACCAACAACGACGATGACGATGATGCCAACCAATAATGGCACCGGCGTATTCATGGTAATCTCAATTTTGAACAATATATACATCGACAACGCACAAAATAGTTGCTGGGTATATCGAATTTTACACTTTGAAAAATGTGCCGCAACAGCCAAGCATTTGTATCAATTTGCTATGAAATGAAAATGGTTTCAACCCGTTCAGTAAAACAGGTAACAAGTTCCCTAGAGAACTTTGCATCTACACGAAACAGATGTGAGCATTGATGATAGTGTTAAACTACCCCTCCCCCCTCAATGTGATGGCACAACCGAACCTCGGTCTGGCATTCATTTGATATATGATTGTTTTAGATGATAACCGCCATTGCTCGCATTCTATAGATAGATTAAATCGTAACTAATGAAAAAACAAAAAAAAAAAACACAACAATTTTTTGTCTTTATATCAGACTTTTTAGATCTGTTATGTTTAGATGACGCTTTTTATAACAAAAGATGTATGTAGCCATTACTAGCAAATGCGCTGGCCACTTGGGATTCCTGAACTGGAAAATGAATTGAGTTACTAGCATCTATGTATCGACCATTGATAAATTAAGATGTTCAACTGTAAACAGTCATAAATCATGTTTTGTAAATTTCATGCTATTCTCATGCACATAATAAATAATATATTGGCCAAGACAATCATCATCAGCACAAATCCGAACATTATTATTAACACATCGAGCTCCATGGAAAACATTTAATTTTGTATATCGAATCATATCTTCAAACATTCTTAAATACGATACTGGGTCTTATTTAATAAGTTAAACTATTACACCTGACGCAGGTGACCTACTAAAATTGTAGCATTGGAGGAAATTGCCAATACGAAACTCGTAAAATATTCGAGAATATTCTTTATCGACATTTGATGAATGGGGACAAGTTTAGTACGGTCTATATTTTATTTACACCAATAAATCAATCATTGATCACAGATTAAAAACAATTTATTATCCATATGACATGTCAAGTGCACAAAATGTGTGTGTGTGTCTAACAAACGGGGTGAGCGACAAAAAAGAAACAGTTATCATTCATGAAACTTCGTCATTGAATCAACAATGGCAAAATGGAACGTTGCATAAAGTAGGCCAAACAAAACAAAACTAAAAACATTGAACTAAATATAAAAGTCTGAATGCATTAAAAACGGTGTACGCGTCAAATTGTTTGTTGTAGAGTTTTTCATTGCGCGCAGATAGCATGAGCACGGTTAAACCGATATTGAAAAATTTCACAATAATCCTCTCAATCACTCTCCCCAACTAGCACAATTATACTCGCGGTGTTTTCATTATAACAAAAATTAGTTAGAAGTTCTTAGTGTGGGAAGAATGCTTAGCATGGATAACAATTCCAAGCATTTTCATTGTCAATTTATAAATATAGAATTGATTTGTGCGTGGTGTGTGTTTAATGTATATTCTACACTTAACACCCAGCTGTTTGAATTAGAGGACGAGCTGGGGATGGATTTATATATATATCTATCCCACCTCGCCCTTTGGTTTAGTGGAGGTTAGCAGGTTCAGTGACGAGAGAGACAGTTTCAGTTTAAGATTCAAAATGTTCGGACTCCCAATTTCGGATTAAGATAAGAAATAAAAACATGTGAAAAATCTAGAAAATTATAATATACAGAAATGAAAACATTTTTCCCTTTATTTTACTAATGTGTTTATTTTAAAGGTATTTTAAGAGCGAAAATGTTTTTTTTTATAGTATCTTATATAGTTACAGGTAACGTAGCATAGTGCATTATTAGTGTTTTAGCCTAGGGGCACACACAAAATGAACGTTACACACACCAACTGCACACACTGTGCAGAAAACGATTTTCTGCTTATTTGAGCAGTCTTTTTGCACACACTGTCCATTTATTATCAAGAACAATATAGCTATTTGTATGTGATTGTGAGATTTAGAATAACCCGAAATTTTGCAAAGATATGATATACACTTGCGTGAACGCAACAACATAATTCTCTCATCAGTCACCTCTCGCTTCGACATTCATTGAACACAGACACGGGAGAAAAGAAGAATAGGAAGAATGGGAAGAACGAAGAACGAAGAACGAAGAACGAAGAAACGCAGAAATGTTCCATAAAGTGTTTGTAGTGTCCTAGTCTACTGTGATTGTATGCCTTCTGCTTCACACACTACGTTTCACGCAAATGTGTGATATTTTTTGCAACAATTCAGCTAGTTTTATATTTGAAATACATGTAAATAGTTATGAAAATAAATGGACAGTGTGTGCAAAAAGTCTGCCCAAATGGGCAGTAAACAGTTTTCTGCACAGAGTGTGCAGCTGGTGTGTGCAACGTTAATTTTGTGTGCATTTATGTATATTTATTGAGGGAAAAATATGCGATATTTTAAGTTAAAACCCCCTAGGTTTTAGCCGTAGTAAGAGCGTATTAAGTGCAGCTGTACTAGCTGGGTCCCTTCTAAATTTGCTTGTGTGAATGTGTGTGTGACACCAGTTGCATCATCGTTTTCACCATATTTAATTGTTGATTATTTCCATTTCATGCTTCACTTCAAAAATGTATATGCGTCTTGATGGCAACACACGCAGCCCATTATTTGTCGTTTCATTTTAGTTTTCCACATTTTATTTGCAAAACTTTTCTTCCGTTCATTTTTTTGTTTGTTTGTTCGTTTTGTTTGTTTTGTTTGTTTTGTTTGTTTTGTTTGTTTGTTTGAAATGGTGGGATTTGAGGCTCGCGCACGATTGTGGTATGTGCGTATAAAAGTCGGAGGAGTTGGAATCGAGCCACGATGAAAATCTGTCAGAATAGATATGGCGAGAAAATGGTTTTGTGGGCGCTTTTCATCAAATATACAACGCGTGTGTATGTCACGCTCAATGATTGTGTAATACTTTTCTAATCAGCTTATAAAATTTTAATAGCATGGAGCTTAAAAGTTGAAAACCATGGTGTGATCTATATTATTATGTTGATAGTTTTTTTTCTCTCTACTTCTCTTTGTGGCTGCTTTCTCTCTCTCTCGCTCACTCTCTGCCTCTCTTTTGTTTGCCGTGAGAAATACCGAGCTTGTTCCAATTTTCCTGTTGTTTGTTAAGTAGAAAATGAAAAAGCGCAGGAAAAAATCGAGAGAAATTTTCATCACTAAGCCGCTCCGCTCCATTCATTTTTTTTATCTCACATTTTTTCCGTTTGCTTTTTAGGTCAGTATTAGGCAAGAACGTGATTCAATTAGGAATAAAAAAAAACCTCACCCTCACCGCATTGTGGAAAGTGGAAAGAGAGAAAAAATCGAAAGAAATAAGTACTTTTGAAGTTAAATAAATGGGAGAGAGACCAAAGTGAAATGCAATTACTTTATTTGTTCAACGATTCAATATCATAATTTTCTGTACGTTATGTGCGCACTCATTCAACTGACGAACATGACGACAAAATAAAAAAAAAACCACGCACATCCACACAAACATACATATACATATCAGTTATACTTGTAAATTGAATTTCATTCAACGCTTAATTCTGCGTTGTCAACGTTGAATTGGGTGGTTTTGCATGTATTGCACGTGCATTACACAATCGTTTGTGCTTTCCTTTCACGTTTCCAA
The DNA here is from genome assembly GCA_030463065.1 of Aphidoletes aphidimyza. Lineage (NCBI taxonomy): Eukaryota > Metazoa > Arthropoda > Insecta > Diptera > Cecidomyiidae > Aphidoletes > Aphidoletes aphidimyza. Next base: position 20,024,121 of record CM059998.1, on the reverse strand, counting down.
AAACGCAACACATGTATGAGAAAGTGTTGCGCAGATACACTGGCTAATGAAATGGATATAATAAATAGGCAGGCGATGAAAATGACGCTCATACAGCAAGATACCGACTGCGAAGATTTTCGCTCGAAATCTGTTTTCAATAATGTGGCGGGTAGCGTGTGTGTGCAATCTGCATAACAAGAACGAATGGGATGAAAGCTATAGCAGACCCAGCGCAACACTTTACATATTCTATGCTCGAGCCAAGTTTGGCTAGTCTAGAACTCTGTAGATTATCACATACTCCACTTTTCATATCACTTTTGCATACTCAAATTTCAAATGCATTATATATTCTGGATACTCTTTTTAAATGGAGGATCAACTTTTTTTCTTCTTCTTTTTTTTGTCCTAGATCTTCCTCACTCGAGAGTGAGTTCCATTCTTTATTCAGTTTTTGTTTTGTTTGCCATCGCAGAAATAATAATGGCAAAATCGTATGCAATTTTCTATATGAGACGGATAGAGAGAGAGAGAGAGAAAGAGAGAGAGAAAGAGAGAGAGAGAAAGACAAAAACAAAACAAAAAAAAGAAAAAATGTGCCAAGTTTCTATATAAAATCAACATCTAATTCTGATGAGGAAAAAGAGAGACAAGAATAGAAAATGAATATAATGCAACGAAACGTAGCTCAATACCTGCGACCAAAATCTGTTTTTGTTTTCAGTGTTTGCTTCATCATCCATGTTCAGTGTGCATTCAGGATAGGTATAACATAATCAAAAATTCAATCGACTTAATAATAGAAAAAGAGAGCAACTTTTAAACAACAACAATGAAATGCAAATTATTATAAAAATTAAAAATGTCTCACTGATCGGGAAACACTGCATTACAAATTGCATATTTCACGAAGAATGTTTGTACATTTTTTATGCAGCACACGAAATTGAGGAAACAATTTTCTTAGTTGACTGATTTTTTATTTATTATCTGCATTGAAAGTACTTGGATTGCGTAAAATATGGTAAATTCGTGTTGTATTGTGTATATTGAAAAGGAGGAGGCACACTATTTGCAGCTCAACTGTGTATTGTACTGATTCACATAGAATAAGTAGAAAACAACTTTCAAATCTCCGACTCTTTTAACTCATTTGAATATATCGAACAAATTTTCAAGTAAAGTTGTTATAACCAAAACTGTTGTTTTACCTGCTCATAGAATTGTCTGTCTATAGATGGTATCTCTTAGACTACTGGGATGATTACAATCATTGACGATCCATTCCATACGTTTGCAATCGTTGGCAAATTTTGCATGAGAAAGATCGTCAACAGTTAATAATTACAGAAAATTATGAGTTATTCACATTTTTTTGGTGTGCATCCGGTGCATATAATGAAAATTAAGAGAGTATAAAAAGTTAATAAATTAACTACTATAGTAGAATGTTTTATTATAGATTACAGAGAACACCATTGAAAATATGAAAAAAAACATTTTAATGTTTTGACGTTCACGTGTATGGGTTTTTCAATCGTCATTCTCTTAAAGGTTTCAGTGAGAAAGTACACGGTAATAAGTTTGTTAATAAGTTTGGTTTTGATTTCGATAAGTCCACCGGAAATACCCTCCAATTACATAAAACTTTGAAATAAATTCATTTTAAAATATAAAATGGGCGGAAATTCATCAAGTTTCAATTATTTTCACCAAAAATATTTACGATTATTTCCTGCTTATCGGTAATAACCAATGTTTGATTGATTTGTTGTTGTTCTTGGTATTTTTTTCTCTTCTCAAATTTGTCTCTGTTCATCAATTTATTTATGGCATATAAGCCTCTCGAAATCATTCACTGATTGATTCAGTATAATGGCATACGCCATTTATATACGGCCATATCGTGTCAGTAGATGTATGCGAATCGGATGAAATTTTTTGAGCGGGGAAGAAACTTTGGTACTTTTAGGAACTTTTCAAATGAAACATGAGAAATGTGTGAAATAAGAGAGAAAAGAAAAAAAAGCTCATGATTTACTTTCATGCAAAAGCACGTAACACAAGCCGCACAGTATTTAAGCTGTGAATAAGTGAATTAAATGAAAATCGAAAATGGGCATTTCTCTTGTGCCCAAAATGTTTGGTTCGGTTGTCTGGAATTAAGCAAGAACACCCCCCCCCCCCCAAATACTTCAGGCTCATGTATCTCATCTTTCGTCGGTGTTGTCATCTTCATTCATGACGTTGATCGTTCCGTTTCATATCTCGCTTTTTCGTTTCATTCTCTATTTCCCTCATTCGTTTTCATCGAGAGGGCTTTTCTGTGTTCCAAGCATTTGCCTTCCCAAAAATAAATTCCAAATTGATTTTTGATGGCGGAACTTGAGCTGAACAAGTAACGCATTTGTGTGTGTGTGTGTGTGTCGGCTATGGTTGTTTGCAATCGTTGACGGCATTGTATATGCTTTGCTTCGCTATGCTCGGTTGTGTCATGTGCGCTCTTTACTAGTTGAGTATGTGTGCGTATGCATAATGCTTTACTTTAGTTGCTTTCGCCCAGATAAGCGCATTTGCCTGCCACATCTTCAACTAAATTTTATGCAAATCTTTTGAATACATTTTTGTACATTAAACGATTCGCAGTATATAATACAGAGAGTTCACTCTGTGAACATGAAAGAGAGAGTGAGACACAGAGAGAATTGGTGTTGAGATTCTCTGCCTAAGCATAAGTACACACAATTTTTCTCGGAAATTCACTAAACCATTCGCATGGAAGAGCATCAAGCCTCCATTTTGTGTACACTATGCTGTATCGAAATCAAAAGATACACTAACACACAGCCCATTCATATACAACACACTTACATACTTATTTGTTTAAAGCAGATTGTTTTTTTATTGAACGCTCCAATGATAACAATTTGCAAACTGAATACGGTTCTTTTTTTTCTGGTTGTAAATTTTCCATTGAATGAATGGAACAGATTTTTAATTTGAGCACTTTGAATGTGACGAAAAAGCGTTTCGGATTATTTCCATTTAACACGTGCTCCAATCGAATGTTCACCAAGGAAACCAAGCAAAAGCCACCGCAACACTCCTGTTTAAAGTGCGAAAGAATTGCACAAAAGAATTAAGCCAGTTGAATAATGATTGTTTTTGTTTTTGTTTTTGTTTTTTTTTTTAATTTTGGTTTGATTTGGTATTGCATGCAAGCACAGAGCACACACTCACACGCACTCATTGAAAATAGTCTGATTTCGACGATAATTTATTCGAATTTCAAAATTGAGGTTTATAAATTATCGCTCACGTTCGAATTAAGTGTGCATAGTGAGCAAACACTATTTCCTTGATGAAACGAAATTTTGACCGTCGACATTCGTCGATATGCATTCATTTTGATCATTTCGATTGCTCCGTTTCATTCAAAACCGAAAATCGAATGAGATACCACAATGAAAATGAACGAAATGCGGAAAGAAAATTAAAGCAGATTTAGTGGTGGTGTTGTTGTTACTGCTGCTGATGCTGCTGAAGCTGCTGCTTAACCGTTGATGCTCAGCTCACCTATAAAATTACCGTATACATTTATTTTACTTCACTCTTTCATCCATCGTCTATACCCGGTATTCGGTCCGTGCATCAACTTGGGGTTTTTTGTCTTCCATTGATTCGCTCGGTCCGTTTTTATTGCAATAGTTTCATCCGGCATCATTTGGTAATGATGGCAGCAGTGTTGTGCTGTCCATTCAACAGTAAAAGTTTACCGAAATTTTAATGCTACTGATTTTTATTTCTTTGTCTTCTTTCTGCTACAATCTAGGTTTTTTGTTGCTGTTTTTTTCCGTTGTTTTTCCACATCTACTGATGTGTGTTTGTGCGGTGGCCACATTTCATGTATACGTAACCAATACCAATTCTCATAACAATGTCGTGTGTATAAATGCGCTATGCGCAAATACACGGTTATGTTCACGCAAGTGAAAAATTGAGAAGACTTATTAAATTAGACTTAACCCATTCCGGTTACCACGTGAAATCCGTATTGCCCAAAGTTTCTTCCCTATCTTTTCTTTACCTTTTTTTTGGATTGCTTCTCATTTCTCTTCTCACCATGTTTTTACGGTGTGCGTGTTTTTATCGTTGTTGTTGTTGTTCAACAGACGATTCCGCACTTTGTGTGTAAACCTTTGAACTGGTTTTTAAATGAATCCACATTTCAAATGCAATAAAATGGCGATTGCGTTGGTGAAAAAACAGAACAGATGAATAGAAAATGATACCAGCGAAACAGCAATCGAACGGAATCATACATAAATTGTACACAAATGTGCCAGCAGCACAGCAATAAATGTGCGCGTTCCAGTTTAAAGAAAAATACGAAAAGAAAAACAATCAGTAAGATGGAAGCAAGCTATTCCAAATGCATATACAAAACACAAACACACGCACGAGAACACAGCGCGCAAAGCAATATGAACATTTGCATAAAGTAATTAAAACAAATGGCTCAAATAAAAGTCATTCGATGAAGATAAATACATTCTAGAATTGCCAGTGCATTATTAATTCATTGTTATTCCTTATCTTGTTGCTACGCTTCTTCTGTTTTTTTTTTGTGTGTGCCAGAAATTTCGATTACATTTGTTCTCACCCACTGTGTTTGTCATGTTTACGCACTGGTTCGCTCATTGTCTCATTCTAAATTTAAAACCAACGTTTATTAAATTCCATTTAAACAATTTGGAATTTTCGTCCGTTGTGTTACGTCGGAGCACTCACACTCCCCCCGATATTCATTAATAGTCACTTGAATACTTAATGTGATGCGTGAGGACATTTAAAACTCCAAATTTTTGTTGTTGTTGCCATTGATTACCTTGAATATTAAAGTTTTGCTGCCAAAGTAGGCCATTTGGTCATTTGAATAATCATTTTACGCCCAGAGGCTTGGAATATATAATAAATATACCAAACTTATAAGTTTGGAATTGTATACATAGGTTCTGACACTGCCGAATTAAGGGGGGGGGGGGGGGTCATGGCCGAAAATGCGACAGGGGTCCCAAAAAAAATCGATTCTATCTAGTGTAAGAAAAAGGGGTTTTTGGTTCCCCTCAAACCAAAAAGGGCTACTTGTGCGTGAAATTTCAAAGTCCATTCTATTTAGTGTAAAGCCGTTTCAAAACCCATTCTATCTAGTGTAAGCTGGGTCTCAGAAAAAAAAAGGTCCTCAACTCCAAAAATTCATAGAGGGTCCACGAATTCACAGGGGGTCCGAAAAGTTAAGGGGGGGGGGCGGTCATCTGAGACCTTGGAGGCTATGTCAGAACCTATGATTGTATACGATTACTATTTTACGTGGATAAAAACACTTTTGACGAAAGGAAACGAAAAAAAACAAAACAAAATGTGATAACACCTCGCCGAAGTTTATTGTTACCTTTGTTACATTTTGGAAGTGTTTTCTAAATGTTATTTAGAGTGAACTGTCATCGTAACTGAAGCATCATTTGCACGTCGGAAGAATTGAATTTTAAGTTTCAAGAACGAGTAGCAAAAATTCAATTTTAAAATAATTCATTCTTCGGTCAGGATTGGACTTTTGCGAATATCCAATGGTCAAATTTTAGTATCATGTAATTGCGTTTTTGAAAAAAACAAAAAATTATGTTCGTGGGGAAAGGGAGAGAGAGTGAGAGTTGGTGCACCATGACTGTCCTTGATATCACTGCATATCATCGTATATGGATACAATCGTATTGGTTTTTTTTTTTTTTTCATGGAAAGCCTGACAAGAGCGATTTAAGCTGTGCGACATTGTCAAGTGTGTGCGAAGTAAAATTTGTTTTCATTTTCGAGACCATATGTCAACATTGCTCGAATAAACCAATTTCGCACTCAATGGAAAGTTCGTTTAAAGTGCATATGCTACAATGCAATACGCTTGTGTACAATGATGGTGTCAATGCATCGAAGCTCTGGATAGTGAGAGAGAGAGAGAGAGAGAGAGAGAGAGAGAGAGAGAGAGAGAGAGAGAGAGAGAGAGAGAGAGAGAATGCGTATGACGAAAAGACGCTTTCTCGCACATAGAATCCAAACAAAAACGGTTAATGGCTTCCATTGTTATCTATTATCAGTTGAGCAGCACATGATTTATCAAACATCATCTTGAACTGTAGCTTTTTCGTAAATATTTTCATTCTTCTCGTGTTTCTTCATCCATGTGCTCTTCGATCGTGATTGTAATAAATTTCAGTTTTCCAATTGTAATAATACATATATTCATATAAAACATCTTAACACATGTGGCAATTCACCACTGGCGAACACTTTCGATCAAATATGAAATATGCAACGAGATATTTGTGCAATGTTCAAAAGGATTTTTTTTAACTTTACATTTGTGTAAATTTTGTAAATGGCGAGCTAAAAATACAGACTAGATCGAGTCTGTTAAACATTTTATGAAATAACAAACTGTAAGAGGAACGCTCCAATTCTCTGGGAAAAGGCCAATTTTCAACGATACGAATGGGTTTGAATACTTGCAACAGTGTTACGCCGTTGCAGTAGAGCAGCACTATCGAATGAAAAAAAAATCACACAATGAAACGAGTATTTCGGTTATTCATACACAACACCATACTAAGAATGAGAGATGGTTCGCATGCGTTTGAAATTGGCAACGGTTTGAGCATGTTCTGCCGAACACACTATACAGAACCAGAGGCACGGATGTCAGGATACGGGTGTTTACGCCCACAAATACACAATATAGATATACAAAACAATCAACTTCAACTACACTGCTTTACGTTGGATGGTGTTGCACATGCACATTTTACTGCATGCGGCTGCACACGATTGTGCCGATACGATTGAACGCCACGAATCGAAGCCGAACGAGCGTTCACATTTTCCATATATCTCCATGTGTGTTGGGGTAATAATCAGCATGACACCAACATTGGCGCACATCCATGTGAAAATGATCGCCACTGTTTCGGCATTTCGGATGCACATTTTCGAAATGTTTGTTGTTTTAGTGCACGAATTCGAATATTGTTGTTAACTCCCCTACAAATTGTCATCCGCAACCTGCTGAATATCCTTATCCAATGGTGTAATTTTAGCGAAATGAAAATTTTCCCATTTGATTCTCTTTCAAATAAATATAATGAAACATCCACACACAAAAAAACCATAGCAAACCATTTCCAACAATAGGAAAAAGAATTTGCGATAAAAATTCCATTTGGCTTTACATCAAGATTTGAGCTGGTGAACGGAATAAGGCAGATATTTCAATTGATTTGAATGCACATCATCGTTATTCATTCGATGTTAAAATTCTGATCAGAACAGAGTGACCTGAAACGTGCATGTATTTGCTGTTCAACATTTCACTGTAACTGAGCAGCCTGACTGGTAGTGCCTCGTCTGGTGTGTGGTGTAAATTTTGTCCCTGTACGCGAAAAATGATGGAAATATTGTTGAATGAGACGCTCGAACTGTGTGAAAATGCCTGTTGCTTTTCCAATTTTTGAGATGACATTCGCGTTTCGTACTACTGTTCACAGTGTTCGCAGTTTCACAGTACACACAACCGAGTATACAATCGCATACACGGGAACATTTTCGGTATATAAACAACACCGAATCCGTGGCTAGCGATTTCCAATAGAAATATCATGTATCTCATACATTGTATATGTGCAATTTTTACCGACAGCGAAAATTTCTTGAAACGCTTATAGCACATTTTCAGTAGTATTCGGGCGGAACGCAAGGAGTCAAGCGGCGTGTCTGTGTCGACACACCAAAACTTAAAAAAGAAACAACTAAATTCATAATATTTTCTAACAAATATTCTTGCTTCCTATTTTCAAATATTACACACACTATGTATATTGTTACATTGTATTTGAATTTGTTCAAATCATAAATAAATAAATAAATCAACAACAACATCCAAATTGCGCTGCTTAAAAACAACCTAATCAGTTTCGATATAACACATAAAGAAAAATTTAACAACAGCAACAACAAAAAAACACAAAAACAAAACAAAAACAGATCAAAAATAAAAATCAATAGCCAAATAAAATCATAGCTGAAGAAAAACAAAGAAAATTCCATCGAAAAATCATCATAGCTGAATTTTTGCTATGCTTTTTTCCTCTTGAACGATTTGATTTTTGTTTTGTATTGTTTCATCTGCTTTTGTACAATCATCGCTGAAAAACATTTTCACAAAAAAAAATAGCGATCACAAAACAGTATGACCAAAATCGAGATGTGACCAAAAATCGAATGCAAACACAATCAATGAATCGGAACTCTGCGGTTGGAACATTTAAAAACAAAAACAAAAAATACATTCAAATCACAAAAGCGCTCAACAAGATACATGTTATTGATTTTGAAACAGTGAGCCGAGGGCAGTTTATGCGTGCCTTTTTCCACCATCCACCACACGGATTGTTATATAAAAAGTAAATACAGTTTGAGAGAGATATTCGGTTGAAAAATTACGTATTTTTTCGAAAAAATTGCACTTTTTTGTTGTAATAAAGCCTGATTGCAAGATTTCAACAATAACAAAATCAAACCAAATAGATTCAAAGTGATTTACATCAAAACCACATTTTGAATATCTTTTTGAATGCACACAGAGGAGAATTTAACGTGGAAATCAATTACGTAATGTCATGTACCGGCATTCACGTGAAAAAAATACCATTAAATTGAATATTTTCGTGCCCAAAAAACAATATAGTGGAACACAATACATTTTATTTTTGGACTAATTCTCCAAAATTGTGGTGAATTAAACATTGCCTGAACAAAAAAAATAAAAACAAAAAACAAAAGATAAGTAAATGGTGAATTAAAAGTAAATACATTTGAAATAATTTGTTGACAAAACTAAACCGTACGTGCTATTTGAACATAGTAGATAATAAATAGAGCTCATAAAAAACAAAAACAAAAACACACACACACAAAATGCAGCAATAAATCAAAGACTTATTATAATAAAAGTGTAAAAAATTGAATTATTCACTTTGACTGAACCTGCGCGTGCTGTCACTATATCAAATCAAAAGCGTTTGTGCTAAAATGTAAAATGTGCATCTCATGAGAAACAATCGATATAAAATCAAATCACTGACAACAACAACAACAACAAAAATCAATCTTAAATTCCATTGTGTAATGTACTCAAACCTAACCATAAAACGGAGGCAATTCATTATTTATTGATATTTAAACGTTTGTTCCGATTCAATTTCGCCAATTCATTCTACAACTAAACAATTCAATTTTGCTCCACGCGAACTGTGCGAAAATATTAAATGAAATTGCTGAACTCAGGTAGGGAAAACCCACACTCACACACACACACACACACACACACACACACACACAGAGAGAGAGAGAGAGAGAGAGAGAGAGAGAGAGAGAGAGAGAGAGAGAGAGAGAGAGAGAGAGAGAGAGAGAGAGAGAGAGAGAGAGAGAGAGAGAGAGAGAGAGAGAGAGAGAGAGAGAGAGAGAGGGAGAGAGAGAGAGAGAGTTTTAATTAGAGTCTCCACTTCAATTACCATTTGAATTCGCTTTTGACCAATTTGTCGAACATTTACCATTGATTATTTTTCATTTACATTGTCATTTTCATAACCATCATAATAACCCGAGCTAACGAAACAAAATATGCCAACACAATGCAATCAGTCTTCATGAAATTCATTGGAAAAATAAAAAAAACCACCCATACTCAAACGCCGACTCAATGAAATTGTAACTTGTGATTTTTGTCGAAATTGTCATTTTTCTTGGTGTTGCTGTTTCACTCGCTCATCAAGTATTACAGTCTGGTGTTTAGTCTAGTCATTGTATGACCTCTAAAAAGTGCGTGCCAAGAAACGAGTTTTGGATGGAGATTATTATTATTATCTATGCGTTTGTATGTACTAAAACGTTGGCGCGCACGGAGTAATGGACAAATGACATAGAACAAGTGAATCAATAGGGAGACACATAGAGAGAGAGAGAGAGAGAGAGAGAGAGAGAGAGAGATAGAGAGAGAGAGAGAGAGAGAGATAGAGAGCAAAACTGGGGATGGAGAGTGACTTTAAGAATAATTCATTGGACACATCAAAATTCAATAGATGAATCAAAAACAAAGCAAGCAATTTTTGTATGACTAATGATAGCACCATTCCAGTTAAACCGTCCGATTGCTTTAATGAATTATTAAGTACCAACGACAGTGCATAACGTCTTTTCATCGGCGCCGTTGTCCTGTGTGCCTTCGTATTTTTTGGCGTGTTGTTAAAAATTCATAGATACTTTCTTTGCTATCGAGTGAGTGCATCGAACAGACGAGCGCAGATCAACAACCAAAATATATTAAAAACACACCGACACACATAGAGAGAGAGAGAGAGAGAGAGAGAGAGAGAAAGAAAGAAAGAAAGAAGAGAAAAAGAAAATTAAAAGGATTTTGATTCGGCGTAATTTTTTCTCGTCTTGTTTTTTGTTTCCATCATTCTCAGACAGACGCGACCAAGTCGTGTGCTTGTTGTACTTGATGATGATACATGATGAGAGTTTATGCTGTAATGAGCTAACTACTTCTTTCGGATGGATGTGATATGTATCGGAAAGTAATCAATGGCATGCATGATATACCAAGCGAAACTAGTGAAATACAAGTAAATAAGAGGAGAAGGAAGAAGACAAAAGAAATTGAGTGCTAAATAAGTGATTGCCTTTTCTTTCCTCTTTTCATCAAATTCAGTTTGATTAATCAGTTCACACATATATATACACACATACACACACACAAAACTGTAGATATATTTCACATGTTAAGAGAAAAATATACGCATTATCATTTAAAATGCATCCATATATGTTGTTGTCAACAAAAGCAAAAATTAAATAAAAACCATTAACCGTTGAAGAATTTTTTTTAGAATTGAGTGTAAATGAATTCAATTGAATATTAAAATTGATTCACGTGATGGTCGAAAATATGGAGTCAATCATCGTCCAAGCTTCGACAATGGTTGACAGCAATTCATTTGACAAACAAAAACATTTATTGATGAAGAAAGTATTGTCGAAAAACAACAACAACAACAACAACAAGCAAAATTCAAAACAAACACCAAACACAAACTATTATTGAAGGATAGTGCTTAATTCGAGTGTGTCGAGGGACAAAACACACGACAGCCTGCCATAAACCCACAATGAGTTAAGTCATTGTTTTTAGTGAGAGAGAGAAAAAGAGAGAAAAAGAGAGCGACGTGTTTATGTATACGATTCATCTACCTATGTGAGGGAGAATTGAGAAACAACAACAACAAAAAGAATATGTAGTTGTCGTGGGTGAATTTGTGTGCATAGTAATCGGTGTGTCATTCATGTGTATGTGTGTGTGAGTGTGGCTGTATGGCTTTGGATTGTGAGTGGGTGCACTCAGTACGTGCAATAAATGTTTTCGGCTCATAATAGATTATATTGTTAAGCTTTAAAAGCTTAAATTGTTACATAGCTATCATTTCATCTATTAAAAATGTCTGCCGTGCTAATAGCTTTTTGTTCAATCTTTTTTTTGTTGTTGTTGTTTTGTTTCTTTCTTCGTTTCAAATGTGTCACTATTTTTTTCACTCTTTGAAAGTGTGTTCATTATCTGTAATCTATTTACTATGTTTATATAAATTATGTATACGCACCCGAACACACCGATTTGATAATAAATAGTGTGTAGTGTTTTTGTTTTTTTTTTTTGCGTATGTGTGTGTCTTCATTGGAATTTCGGTTGGCTTTGGTGTTTCAAATTTTACGTTCAAATGAATGTATTCCCATGAAAAAGTACGGTTTTGTATATCGCAGCATTATCGCACGGGGGAAACAAAAAACCAAACCCATACACATGTCGGTTTTCTCATGGCTTGCAAGCGTTGTGCGCTTCATCAAATTTCACTTCGTGTAGAATAACGAGCGATTATGGCATAGATTTACCATACGGATTATGCATGTGTATGTGGTATTTAGAACAGTTGTATTTAAATGGTTAAATTTAATTTAACATTAGATATACGCTGATGCCAAGCCTGATGGGCTGTGGGCAAGTAAGACAACAACAACCAACAAAATACATTTGCTTCTCATTGATGCATTGACGCAAGGTGTGGGCTCTTTTTTGTGTATTGGCTTTGTGCAATAATTGCACGTTTTCAGGTGCTAAAATAATATTGTTTTGATTGGCTGATATTCGTTTTTGATTTGAGAAAATTAATTTTGCTCTGTTCAATAAACGACGTCTGTTTAGATGTTGCATACCTATCTTAAATGCGAATGCAAATTAATTCAAAGCTTTTGAAACCATTTTTCCTCTCTTCCATTAAAAAGAAAATCGTAACTCACAAATTCTACCCATGAATCATTTATATGCATGCGAAGCTGTGAAGGTTTGCATATTTCTTGCCAAAACAAAAATGTACTTTACTTCAATGATTCTGTTAGCGTCCCCGTGACAGCACTAGCAATAATTAAAATTGTTTCATTAAAAATTATTGCAAATCAAAATGTTGAAACAAAAATTCGCGGCGCCCATAGGACTATAGACATAGTCATTGCTGGTATATGGTTTGCTGAACAATGAAATAGATAGAGTATCTAACTCAAGCCCCGGTCCAAGGCCAACCCGAAAACCTATATTTTATATGAGTCTAATGTAATTGGATATTTTGTGTGGGTTTGTGTTGATTTGATGAGGCATCTAACATCAGCCCCATTTAGTTGGCTTATTAGATAAACAGTAAACAATTGAATCGATTTCATTTGAAATGTTAGTCTAGTGGTATACGCCTCAGAAATTTACAAATTCAATCTTTTATCGTATGTTTACACAATAAATAGACACAAACACAAAATCAATACGGAGAAAAAAAAACGGTGAAATTTTATTAAATTGGAAAATGATGAAGCCAACACACGTCAGGCAATCAGCTTCACTTCAGTTGGCTTAATGATATCAACATCAACGTGTAATATGCTTTACAATATACACTAAAGGCCATTAATTTTAATCTCTTCGATAGATATCAAATCTTTGAATATGAACGGGATTTAATATTTAGTTCAGCAATTACGGTAAACGAGATACAGTGTACGATGATCGGTCTGAATATAAACAAAAAACTTTCGTGAACTCAACCAAAAATCAAATCACCCCCAAAAAACTGTATTATAATATCAAATAGTAACCGAAATAATAACAAAGATTTGTATAAAAATTATAATTAGTAGACCAATTAGATGGATTCAATTATTTATGAAGTAATTTTTCAGCAAATTATTCATATGTTTGGACATCAATTAATTTCCATAAATTGAATGGCGTTGAGTTGATTTGAATTCACATAGAGATAGAGAGAAAGACAGAGAGTGCAACATGTATGTGAATGTTTGAATGAGACGATTTTTTTTTTTAAATTCAACATTCGGTACAATTGCTATTCAGGCTCCGGAATATATATATAAATGCTCGTTTAATTAAATATGATACTCGAATGTGTGATTCCAAACTATATGATTCGAATACGGGTGGCATTGTCACCGTGCCACACATACATTCAACATACACAAAATGCACACATTCATGCACACACCGCATGCCACACGCTCAGCACTTTCTAACAAAAACATGATATATCGATTTTGTGTACAAAATCATTCATTCATTTTTTACTTTTACTGTGTTGGTTGTTATTGTTGTTTTTATGTTTTTATTTCATTTTGGTGAAACGTATCAAATTAAATGTTCGTTGAAAAGAACGGAAGTCGAATTTGTTCGTTTGACTTGGACAATATTTTTGTCAACATTTTTCGCTCTCACTCGCTCTCTCTCTCTCTTCTGCCTGTCTCTGTCACCCCTATGCCACAATTGAACCTCGAATAATTTACAATTATTTGCATATGCTCTCTTCGCGTACATTCTCATCACTGACATTTCTGCTTTTCTATGCTTCAAGAGTTTTGCATTTTGCGCACTCACAACTGAATTTCAAATTAATGGAATATTGTTTTTCAACAGCATGTGTGACTTTTTGCCGTTCGGTTGGCATTAATTCATTCATTGCATTATGTGAAAAGAGTGAGACACATTACAATGGGTAGGTACGAGATATTTTGTGCACAAACATGAGTTTGTGTGATGATGAAAAACGTGGTCACAAAAATATTCATGACACAAAGAATCATTAAAACAACTGTTAGTTTTATAATTGGCAATTACAGTTAGAGCAATTATATGGAATGTAGTTTTTGTTTTGAATGTATACATTCTTTTTATAAAAAGAGCGATAACATTATTTTTTTTATGTGACAAATAAACGATCATTTTTTTGTGCGGGGGTGAGGGGTGAAATAGGTGGATGTGGCATGTGTGTAAAAGTTGAAAGATTGTTATTTTTGCCATTTTTTTTAAACATTTTTTGTGTCTATGCTAGTTATGTTTAAACAAACCACACATACCCAAGTATTTAATCGCATTTCAGAAACAATTTTGTTTTCAATTTTCCCATCCTTCAATCAATGTCTTCAAATTATGCATTTCACACAGCCACACACACACACGAATAAAAAGTCCAATTTTCGAAATTGAGCATCATGTTGGTTGGCGGTATATTTATGGCGTACCCAAAAATGTGTATTTGAGTGCATAAAAAATTATTGAAACTTTAGCACAGAATTACAAAAAAAAACGAATTAAATAGTAATTCTTTTAGCGGTTTTTCACATTGATTGAGGTTGAAAACAATTTACAAAACGCAATTCCACCAACAAAAAACGCAACGAAAAAAACAAGCAAACGACCCTTGAAAAAAATGTGCTGGAAAATAAATGGCAAAAATATTCAATGATATTGTGTTTGTATAGCAAATTGTTTAAATGTTTTGATTTTAATTTTTATTTTATATCCTTGTTTTTTTGTCTAGAAAACTTTTTATTCTGTTCATACTCTCTCCTGTACCTCTGTCAGCCCAATCTTTTGGCTTGTACATCACAATAGCAACAACCAAAAAGCGCTGAAAATGGAAAACAATGTAAATCAAAACAAAACTACGAATATATAACATTCTATTATAGCGCGGTAAGTGTGTGTGTGTGTGTGTGTGTATCGACAGATGACTGCTTTTGGTGCGCGCTTTTTCTCTCTCTATCTTCTTTCTAGCTGCCACACTCTCACACTCATTCATTGCTTGTGAAAAAAAATGCGATTGCAAGCATCAATGGTTTTGAATCGTGGTGTGAATACGCGAGAGATATTTACACACACAACAAAAAAAAAAAACAGAACCACAAAACCAGGCTAGATAGGAATGAAATGGAATGGATGGAAAAAGTGGCTAAAAAAAATTGTGAGGACAAACGATATGCTACAGCAACAGCTACATCAACGGCAATGGCAACAATTCACGCGGGAATCCAATGGCCATTGGCTATATGCGAACATCACATATTAATATACCACGACGAAACACCAATTGAAAATCATTTTTACATTGAAAAACATTTGTTAAATTTCCCATTATAAGCACACGCACACCCAGCACATTGCACCACAACGGTCGATACGGTGGCCCTTTTAAATTGATGTAATTTTTGTTTCGTTGTGTCATCAATTCGCCATCTTTTTGATCACAGATTGACTTGGCTAATGAGCATTAGCCCCTCTTCCAAAAAAAAGAAAAAAAATAGAAAAATCCGATGAGCTGAATGTGGTGTGTATGTATACACACATATATGTAGACCATGAAATGTGGTCGAATGGCTAAAGATGAAACGATGTGTGAAAACTATTCACATTCGCATAAACATTGTTTCAATTATGATGTCTTGAAGATCGTGTGAATGATAGCATCAGGTCACATTTGCATTCAAACAAACCAAAAAAAAAACAGCCGTGTATGGTTGAGCAAAAGCTTGATGATTGTAATTAATATGAGAACCGTTTTCATTCGTGTTTGCGGCTGAACAGTGATATTTGTGCGCGTACACATATGAACACATGAACAAGAACTCACATAGACCGGCCCATACAATACCAAAGCGCTGAAAAGATTTATCCATGTACGAGTGTTTTTTCTGTTGTTGATGTCGTTTTACTATACGTGCATAAAATGTGCAAGAGATAAGCATATTTAACAAATACAAACCAAAGAGTGGTCCCGTATTTCGAAACAAAATTGAAATTATAATTAATTAAACATTGGAAACACTTAACCAGAAATATACGAGCAGAAAAAAACACACACAGACACACATCGATTTCAAGAGCATCAGTGTGAGTGTAAATGCGAACACGACATGAACAGACAGACAGAATGAAGTGCAAATGTGGATGCGAAAAATGAGGTGGTGACGAGTGAATATCAATATCATCGCAACAAACACCACAAACAAAAATGTGTTGCTGTTAAATTTTGATAAAATATTTATAAAAGATAAATTCATTAAAAGGCACATATCAAGTAGCGGGTTTGGGCACGCACATTGCGCTCTCTCTCTCTCTCTCTCTCTCTCTCTCTCTCTCTCTCTCTCTCTCACACACACTCACACAATTTGTCTGCATTATTATATGCGAAATTCTTTCATGGCACCTGAAAAACACACACATCATGTCGGCAGCCGCCGACTGCAGCCGTTAAGTATTCTAACATTTTCGGGGCAAAATATCTTTTACGTCAAACTAAATAGAAGGATATGAAGAAGAAGAAGAAGACGACGAATTTGAAGAGAGTGAGCGAGAGTTTAAAATGCTACCAGTGGCAATGTAAAAATTAGAAACGGTTAAAACAGTAAAAGCAACAGCCAACAACCAAAAACAACAACAGCAACAACACCAAACCGAAAAAAGAGAGAATTTAATATAATGTATCCACATTTGCTTTGCCCCGGCTCCCGTCAACACATTTCATACACACAGCGACGAATCAGTGCAAATATTATTCTTGATGTAAATGTGCGTCAGAATTCAGCGTTCTCATTATGCTTGTGGGGCTATAGACGGGCTCACTCTCACGAACCGTCATGTTGCTGATGCTTTATTCGCACAATTTCTTCGTATGTGTATGTGTGTGACAATGATGTTTTTGTACTGTGCAATGCTGAGCTATACTGTAACATACGGGCATTCAATGCTCTAAGTTATGCACAAGAAGCAGCAAGAGTTTAATATTCAAATTCAATATTTAATTTAATTTTATTAAAACACATTATTATATTCATTTATTGTAAAATGGCAAAAGTGTAGCTCTTGTTCTCTCTTTGTGTGTGTGAGTGTCTCTCTCTCTCTTTCCCTTATTTTAGAGGTGGTGAACACAGTCGCTTCTGTCTCTTTGGTTGCGTCTGTTGCTGATGCTGCTGCTGTAGCAGTACTACATCGCAAAAACACACACAACGAATGAATGTTGCATACGCGAATGTAAATATGAATAGCAACATTTTCAGAAAAATGTTTGATTTTCAGTGTAACAACAGCATTACTTTGTTGTGTTCTTTCTTTTCATTCTTTCTGACTTTCTTTTTTGTTGCTTTCCGTTCACATGCACGTTCCACTTTCTCGCCCTCAAACTTTTCTCGCTCAACAACGTTTGCCATCATATGCGTACGCGAACAGCAGACATTAAATTCATTTGCTCGTGTTCCTTTTTTTTATTCTTGCTATTTTCACATTCCATCACAATTTTGTATGCATAAACACAATTATTTTCGTCTTGTTAAAACTGCTTTACAGTGTGTTGTTTGGCTGTATGCCTCTTGTATTTTTGGTGTTGTTGTTGTTTTGTTTCATATCGCTGCTTGTGCCATGGCGAAAAAAACTTCTTGTGCCAAAACAATGTGCCCAAGTTATTTCTTTTGCACTGTTATGTTTGAATATTTTTTGATCAGGAATTCATTCACTTTCTTTTTATCGTGTGCTTTCTCGCTTTCTCTCCAATATGTATATTTTTTTGGAGTGATGTTGTGCTGGTACTATATGTGGTCTCTTTCAGTTTCAATATGAATTGTACTCGTTTTGTGAGTCTATAAGTCGTTGCGCGTATCTTATTTTGTTCAGGCTTCACAACAACAACGACAACAAAAAAACACCCAAATGATGATGAACAAAATGTATAAGACCTAATTCACATTATTATATGCCATAAAGATATTTTGTTTCAACTTTCTTCATTTCTCCTCTTTTTTTTGTCTCCCAGTATCACTCTTTTTCTTTTGTTGCTCTTCATCTTACTATGGAAATTGTACTGAAAGTGGGAAAAAACGATGGTTTTGTGTACACGCACAAAGTAAGTGCCTCAAACGATTGTTGGAACCGAATGTATGAGACACAAAGTCGATTGTGCTGAGAATAGATAGATAAAGACGCACCCACTTTAATGTTTTTAAAAGTATCAACAGAACAAGAGAGTGAGCAGAAGAAACAGAAAAAAAAAAACTGATGACGATGTCGATATCAATTGAGGAAAAAAACACGTGCACCTAAAAATGTTCAGGGCCAAACGAAAACAAAGAAAAACTTTTAGCAAAAACGCAAAATACGCGCATCGCAAATATTGAGTAATAATAACTGTTGTGTATCTAATTATTGTGTATATGTATACACATAGCATATATACATATATACACATATAGATATCGTTACAATATAAGCAGAATCGTGTGTCTGTGTCTGCCACACATTATTTTGCTGTTTTTTTTTTCTCCTTTCGCTTGCCTTAATCATCGTTCATATCGCACGACAATTAGAGAGAAAAGTCTCGTATTCTTTTAAACATTGCAAATGACATTCTTTTGCATTTTCGACACACACACACACACACACACACATACGAAATGAAGCGACACAAATGAAAACACAAGTGTCGTTGAATAATAGAAATATTCTGGTAAAGCTGAAAACCCGTGCACAAAGAATCGTTGCCGCAATTATTTTATTGACAGAAAAATTCACGCTCACATACCCACACTCACACATACATTGGCATCGGCATCGGCATCGGCATCATCATCAAAATAAAATGAGCACGCAGCCTGTGCAGCGGTTGCCGTTCACTCAAATAATATAAAGTCGTTATCATATTCACGTTTTTCGATGAAAAACTTTTGCCAAATGCCTTTTGGGGCAACGCACACGAATATGTATCGCGTACATAATATTACGTAATCATATTTCAAATAGCGGTAACAAACTTAGTAAAGTATCCGAAAATGAAAAAAAGAGAGAGAGAGAGAGAATGAGTGAGTGGAAAAAAGCGCGTGAAACTAAACGCTTGCATGTAACAAAACAAAGGAGCAAACGAAATATATGTCGAATGGCAAATGGTGTGCAAGTTGTTGCCACTGATAACGTGTGTCGGTGTTTTTCTTTCCCTTTGCGCATCCCCATTATTTGACACTTCGATTATAGAGATGTCAGAAAACAAATGGTGAGCGTCTGTTTGCTCATTCAAAAATCACAACACAACATTTGACCATATTCCCTACATGCTTTACCAAAAAAAAATGGACTTTTCATACCCATTAATCATAAAATATTCCATTGTATGAATTCCATATGAGACACCACAAAATTCACATGTTTATTAAACAAATCAACTGATTTAAAGGGAATGAAAAAAAAACAAAACAACACCCAAAAACAAGCACATTAATTCAAATTAGATGAATTCAAGGAGAAAATGTGTGTAATGTGAACAGTGAACACCGTAACACAACAAAGCCGTGACCGAAAAATTGTGTACGGTGTTACATTTGTGTGGACTAAAGAACATGTTCCATTTTGTTGTGAATTGCTCCAGTGTTTTACCAGTGTGAAACTTTTCGGTGGCTCATGTAATTTCCGACACAATTTTCTTCGTCGCCTCTGCCTGAATGGGTTCGTTTATAATTTTGTAGATGCTGTATTGTTGAAACGTGTAAAATCATCAAAATATCATTGAAATAGTTTGAACCATACTCTGGAATGGCTTTTTTCAAATGCAAACAGTTGAAATAAATTTGGTTCGGTTCATTTTTGAAATGGATCAAGATTAACTTGACTTTCTTTTTTTACAACACCACAACCCCAAAAAAAGTGTCCCAATCGCCTCTTCACTTCGTATACGGAGAAAGACACACAAAAAAGAGAGGAGAGTAACATTACTTCGTTTTGTTTCAGGGCCATGTACAAATTCAGTTCATGTATTATATAGTTTTGTTTGGGCGATTCAAATGAAAATCACATTACCATAGAACTTTTTGAGCTCATGTTCATTCAGCTCGTGTGTATTTGGCTGGCATTTTAATAACAATGGCGTTCATGCGTTCATCGTTAAGTGCCAGGATAACAGTTCTCTTAAACACTTCTTAAAACTACTAAATGGAACCGAATGTGCATTCGGTAAAATGTGTGAATGCTTCGAAAATCGCAGGGAAAAGTGAGCGAGCGAACCACCCGTATACGTATCGGATCTGTATGTATCTACTTTTTACGTTGTGAATCCCCGGTCTTCGTTTCGAAATGAAATGTTGTTTGGTGTCATTGTTGAGTTGGCCGTTGTTGTCGCAAGCCGCATGGGAACGTAATTATGTCATAAATTTTATTTATTTCCATAGTTAAACCGAAAATTTGCCCCCTGCTCCAATAAACAAAAAAAAGAAGAAGTGGCATTCTCTCACTCACACTCACACTTGTAAAACTGGGATACACAAACGCACGCCCGAAAAAGCAACTAACCAAAAGTAAAGCTTAAAACACAATAAAAAAACAACTACCACAACAACCAGATGAACACAAGTTATACAGTTAACATCGCAGTGATGCACTCTATCAGCACAAAATACACATATATTTTGAAACATTTCGCATTCGCATCGACGAAAATCATGTCATTGTTAAGATGCGACTCATTCAATGTCCTTTCCAGTTTTATATTGAAATAATTATAAAATATTGGGAAATGATGCAAAATGTGTGCAAAGAACAGATTTCCACTCAGTTTGTGATGTTGCCGTATGCCACTACGTTTTTTCTTTATATGTGCGCAATGAACGAAAGAAACAACAAGATGCACAAGCATTTGACACACACACACACACACACACACACACACACCCAAATAGACGAAACAACAAGGCACACAAAAAAAACTAAACAACGGTGAACAACATAACACACAAAAAGCGAACAGCAAATGCCAAAAAAAGAGAATGAGAGATAGAAGAAAAAAACCCAAAGGAACAGAGGTACAGTTACTCAGTTACTCAGTAACTATCTAAATGGATGCTCGTTGCTTCGAAATTGTGTTGTAACTGCTTCGTTATTATTATTTGTTGGAGATGAAGTTGGTTGTTTGCTGTGCGGCCGTGTTGAAAATTGTTGGCACGTTTTTTTTGTTGTTGTTGCTCACTGTGTTGTGCCCTGTGGTTGTGTGATATTTGGATACTATACGGCCGACTGTTACCTCTTCTTCTCTCTTTTCCACATCTGCTCGATCGCAATTCCTTATAAAATACAATATTCAACCAATTTTGCAATGTTTTGTATGCTTTTCGGTGTGAACATTACGATAATGTGCACAATGTTCTCTCATGCAATCAACGACAATTTAAACCAAAAAGGAGAGAAAAAAAACAATGAAAATGAAACCACCCGAAAAAGATAAAAATACACCGTTTTATTTTCCTTGACTATGTCTCTCGTCATTTCCAAAAAAAAAAAAAAAAAAAAATGAACGAACGCCAAAAAAAACATTGCTTTACTCCCATGTTTTCCATTCTCACACTAATTCTCCGATTCTTGGGTCATAATTTTGCTGGTCGTTGATGATATCTACCGCAGTGGCAATGATAGTGGCGAAAAGTAAAAGTAAACTTTAATGATTTACTATTTCGTTGAATCCCATCCAGTTCGTTTTTTTCTGTCCTCTCTTCTGAATTATTTCATTCAATTTTTTTTTTTTTGGTTTTTGTTTCTATTTTCTTTGTTTTCTGTTTATTTTCCCTGAATTTTCGTTGGCTCGTTCGTCATTTCGTTCCGTTTGTATTTTTCTGCACATTCTCTCCGCACACAAAATCACTGAATAACTTGCAAAAGCATTTTGCATCTCACTCTGAATTCTCAACTATTTCCCCATCTTCTATCAACATTTAAACAATTTCGATTCTCTGCTCGTTCAGCCTCGCTGCTGAGGCCCACCTATCAACCAAAAGACAGCAACAACAACCAACAACAACGTCAACAAAAATACACCTAAACCAGAGAACAAACGCAAACAAAAAAAATTGTTACAAAAATCGTTATGCGAAACGAAAAGAAAAACAAAAACGCATTTTTCTGGTTTTGACCACGTTTTTCATATCGTCCGACAAAGTAAGCAAGTATAAATTAAAATGTCATTTCACGGACTATATGTGAACATTTTATTTTCCGTTCCATTCAACAGCAATTGTTGAAAATGCGGTGAGAAAGAGATATTGTTGGCCAGTTTGTACCACCAACAAAACACGTTACACGAAATCGCGACAAACAAACGGCATAACATACAAATGGCAAAGGCAAGAGTAACAAACAATGAGAAAGCGAACACGACAACAACAACAACAAAAATAGAAATTGGTGAAATAAAATGGCACTTTTGTTGTTGTTGCTCAATGCTTCATGTCCTTTAACTTTGCACCCCCCCCCTTTGGCCCGTTACCCGGCGGCTTTTGCCTGCACATACAAAATGAAATCGTTTTATTAAAGTGTCTTTATATGACGCAAGCAATCAATTCAGATCTTTGCTTTTTATCATAGCCCAAGTTTTAAGGACAATGGATTCAGAAACCTTTTTATGCATGTTTATTCCATGGCACAAAAAAGCGGCCGAAAAAATACCAACAACAAACACCACACTCGTTGATACCGTTGAGTGAGTGTGTGTGCGCGCACGGTGTGCGTGAATAAAGTGAAGCCTTGTTATATGTCATAGCATGAAAAATAATTAATGTCTCCTGCCTCGTTTTCATTTATCCAAAGCAATACATTTCGTTAAATAGTTATGTTATCAGGCCAGAGCGCATTCTCCGTGTTCTTTGTTTCTCAGAGTGAGTTAAATGACGATTCAAGTCAAAAGCACCCGGCATCGGTGAATCGAATATAAATTCAACATGAATGAACGAATGTCACCTCTTTTGAATGTGACAAAGCAAATATGCGGTAAATAGGACTCACTCGATCGTACCTAATGAAAATAAAATACCGTGAAGATGCACTAGGGGCTTCTGAGTTGCGCGATTCCCAAGAAAACTCGCATAAAATCGTGGGAATCGTGCGAAATAGCTAAGGAATCGCTAAAGAATCGCGGGAATCGTACAAATTCGCTGAGGAATCGCAGGACTCGCAAATTTCAGTATATTTTATATGAAAGTCCACGCGAGTCCCTACGTTCAAATACTATGCAAAAAGTCACAAATATTGCGATTCCGTGCGAGTCCAAGCGAGACTTTCTGCCAACCAATTCATCATTTCACTAATACACGTTCGTTTGAAATTGTATACGATGCAAAACTACAAATGTATTTATACATTTTCGATTATTAAATAAGTCAAATAATAATATATAACAAAACAAAGAGAAAAAGTTTTAACGCAAATATTATTAAATAAAAAATCTCTTCATTTGTTTTCAACCATTTGATTATCGATTATCGTTGCCATTATAAAAAAGTGTGACATTTCACTTGCAAAACAATGAACTATTAACAATTCTTGGAATTTCAATGCCCAAATTAGAATTCAATATTGAAAAAATATTCTCTTTCGCCTGAAAATTTCTCTGTATTTTCCTTTTTTTTAAAAATGAAATGTTTTAACAAGTGGTACAATACACAAAACAAACAGTTGAAATGATGAACTATTTATGACTGAATTGAAAATACTTCAAAATCTGTTTTTGTCATTTTAAAATCTAATAAATGTCACTTGGACTCGTATGGACTCGTACAACATAGTATTAATATGCGTAAGACTCGCAGGGACTCGCAGGACTTGCGGGTCCCATTGTATAACATCATAGGAACTCGCAGGTCTCGCTTTAATACTAAGGGAATTGCAAAAGAATCGTGGGACTCGCTTGACACATAAGCCCCTAGAAGATGCACATAGAATATAAACACAATCCAAACATAATGCTACAGATAGATCTGAATATTATTATTCTAATAAAATGCTCATTTAAAACCATATCCCAGTGGGAGAAAAAAACCCGTAAACAACCAAATATTAAATGCGACTCAAAACATACGCTAATTCACAGCATAATGCACATTGCTTATTCATTTGCCGCTGGCTCGTTTTTTTCTTTCTCTCACATAAATACCAGATGGCTTCTGACAATTCAAAATGATTTCTGATCTATGGCTCAAAGAGCATCCAAAAGGAAAACTTTTTGCACCCGCTACAGAGAAAAATCAACAGAAGAAGGCCAACGGAATTGAATGAATTAAAGAGATTAAAATAGTTACGAAATTAATTCCAAATGGTAAAATGTGAACGCTATGCATCTACAAAGCGAATCAAAGCAAATAAAGGCAAATACAAAGACAAAAACAAAACGAAAAAATACAGAAAATGTTGTTGTTGGTGTTGTTGCATATTCGAATGGTCTTTTTGTGCGACGGTTCTACATCGAAAGTTGTTACCTTTCTTCATGTAAACTGCACGTACTTAAAGTATAAATGATACAACAAGTACAACAAATGAAATAAAGTCACAACCAAAAACCATAGAAACCTACTGAGGCCCCTTCGTAACCAGTTCGCAATCACACAGAACACAAAGTTGTCGATTTCGCATTTTTGTTGTTCGTTCAGTGTTCGTTTTCTGTGCACCACTTTTACCGCTCGTCTTTCATTTTTAACTTTTTCTAATTAAAAGTTAACATTTTTTTTTTTTGGTTGTATTTTGTTTGACTCTGCTTTCAACCTTTTATGAATTTTCTTCTGGATGTGTTTTTCTCTCTCTCTCTCACTCCCTCTCTCTCTCTCCCGAATGTGTATGTATATGTATTTCATCTACGCCTCATGGCCAAGCCCGTTGGATTGGGAGAGAAACTAATTTAAAAGAAAAAATCTTTTGCTTCTAGAAATTTTACAGGAATACAAAACAAGAGAATGCGAGAGAGAGAGAGAGAGAGAGAAAGAGAAGGGATTGTACAAAAAAACTCACTCAGACACATTAATAAATGCATTGGTCCAACTGAAGGTTAAAACAGTCAAAACATTTTAAAAAGATATGCGATCAATGGAAGAGTATACAATGGAAAAGAATCAACAAGACCAGTACATTGTTGTGTGTGCGGATATTGACTTACAGATTCACAGGCTAATAATCTCTTACATACATCGACATAAACGAGTGACAAGAAACCTTTTGAGCTTTGCAATTCGCTTTTGAACTTGCAGCCGAATACATTCAATACAAGAAAATTACATTTGCGCTCCAATCAAAAACAATATTTCGCTGAATTTTATACAAAATAAAAGAAAAAAGATTGAATTCACTTGGATTTACCCAAATCCATCGATGTTGTAGTTCGTTCCTTCAGTTGTTTTTTTTATAGAAAAATGTATGCTTTCACTTAGAGAGCATTCAATCGGTATCCATACATACACAACCCCTCGTACAAAAGAGTTTCCAAAGCGTATGAAAAAAAAGAATCCAAGCAAATCCAAATAAAAAAAGGAGAGAGAGAGTGCTCACTGCTCAGTGTGCTGCTGGCGATGAAAAGTGATTAAGTTGAAAGTTATGTTGGCAAATTGGCAATATATGAAGGTGTCTAGACTCGCTTCTATTTGAGCGCCGACACAAAATCGTGATAAATTTTAATCGAAGCTGTTGTGAGAAGTGAAAGTTCCAGCAAGTTTCCACGACTTTTCTTTGATGCATTTAAAACTACGACATTTAATGCGACCTTTCACTTGCCTTTCATCACTCTTCAACCACGCTCACCATAAATTTCGCGTTTTTTTTACATCTAAACTGGTGCGTGATTTTTTTGTCATCAAAGTCACAGCACGCGAAAATATGTTATCCATACACGTAATGGTCATGGTTTAGCGAAATTGACATTTAAAGAATGGTTACTGTTGATAACACGCCAAAGCACAATCAACAAGTGAATAAATTACAATTGGCAGTTGGTGGTTGCTTGTATGCATTCAAATTCAATTGTATCTTTTCAACAAATGTGCGTGTGTTTGTGTCTGTCTCTGTGCCTGTTGATGTCGCAATTTTTTTGTTTGTTTGTTTGTTTGTTTGTTGTTCAGCTAGTTTTTGAATCGAATCGAACGCTTTAATCGTCTCTCATGTGTGTCGTGCAACACGACAAGTGAATCAAACCGCGAGAGAGACAAGCGTATGCGCTATGGCACATACATTCGCACACAACATCGAATTCAATTTCGATATTCAATATTAAATCATTTACATACGGTCTCTCCAGCGTTTGCACTTCTTTTAGTTTGACCCCCCAGAATAAAAAAGAATTCAACCGTCGGCAATGAAATGATATTCGATATCAATGAACTTTATATTTGAGATTGATTGATGGTTTTGTGTACAGTACTTTGTATACATAATACGCACACACACACACACTCACACTATGCAATCATGAGCACACACCACGATTTCCAACAGATTATTCCATGAAAAGTAAAAAAAAAGTGGGAAATTGTAACATCTCAATCGAAAAGCGTCAACAACAAAAATTAAATTGAATTTATTGATAGGCATTTTGAGTGGATAAACTTTGCTTCGTGCGACATGCGCGCTGAAACGCGACAACTATCCCCATACTCTATAATTTACCAAATTAGAAAATTGTTTTGCTAAATGTGCCAATTTTCCACACAACACGCACGCAACCGACCGGTGCGAAGCTAAATGGCAACCACACATTAGGAACAGCACCAGCACCATCAACTATATCAACCAATAATGCTAGCGCAAAATTTTTGAACGGACTCAACCACGGGGCATTACGTGGTAGCTGACGTGCTAGTAAAGTGCTATTGAGTTTGAGTTTGAATAAAAAAAACATGTTTTATTTAGCAAAATTTCATGAGAAATTCACGGTGTAAAAGTCGACGAAAGTGCCCAACAAAACGGTGCCAATGCAATTAATCCAAGGACTTTCGGTTTATTAGGCACATGGTACATGCTCAACGCAAAAGCGCACAGGTTGAGACCCCATCGGTTTCGAGATATTGACGCTATCGCAGATAATCGTTATGTGTCGGTAAAACCAACCAAAATTAGATATGTGGTTTTGTTTTGGTGGTTTTACTCCCGATGTAATCAGTGTCGTTGAACAATTCACGATGGAAAAAACCGCCGCCGAATTGACGTTTTCTGTCTTCCTCAATAGCAAAAAATTGCCTCAAAAACCAACAAAAAATGGTTGAGGTTTTTTAAGCTTTTTCCGCCTCTCCCCTCCCCTCCCCTCCCCCTCCATCGTGGTCAATAAAAATAACATCTGCTAATGGGA
Source organism: Aphidoletes aphidimyza (assembly GCA_030463065.1). Taxonomy (NCBI): domain Eukaryota; kingdom Metazoa; phylum Arthropoda; class Insecta; order Diptera; family Cecidomyiidae; genus Aphidoletes; species Aphidoletes aphidimyza. The sequence continues at coordinate 19,996,531 of CM059998.1, read as the reverse complement.
CGAAATGCATAATTTGCATTGCACGTGAAAATGTTCAGTTTTCGATTGTTATTGACTGACTGTGTGATATGACTTAAAATTCAAATTAAATATGATTGTAACAGACAATCAGACAGATGGTGCATACTATGGTTTTAATTTTCTCAAAACAACAACAATAACACCGGCAGATAGAGAGAGAGAGAGAGAGAGAGAGAGAGAGAGAGAGAACGGTGCAGGTATAAAAACAGCTGGTGTTTTCCATCTTTTTTTTACTCTTTGGATCCTTTTTTTTCAGGTGGAAATCATAATCACCGAAATGTTGGTGTCTTTTTTTATTTGTGTACTGAATCTTGTGTGTGTGTCTGTGTGTGTATGCATTGCTCACAGTGCAAAATGATCAATTTAAACCCACAGATTAAATGAGCAAGCATAGATTCTGAAACACAAGGTTGTATTTCAATTCAATCATAATATTCATGTTGAATCTATTAATAACGTCATCAACTTTGCCAAGTACTAAGTATGCTCTTTCAGTTTTAAAGGAAACACTTGTAATGCAATGTAAATTGAGTTGTTCCATCCCATCATGCACAGCCAAGAGAATCGAAATGATAGTATGGCCTAAACTAGATTTTATGTTGCCCTGTAAATTCGTTAAAAGTTTTTTTTTTGTTCGTTTCATTGGATTTCAAATTGCCCGTTTGCTTCAATAGCTCATACCGTTATATCAACGCTACTCTTTAGCACCGATAATAACGAAAGGAGCAAAATGAAATGGAGCGCAAAAAAAAATACGAGAGAATAAATGTATGCGAAGCGTATTTGAATGAAAATTAATCTCATTATTTTCTAATTAAATGCTCTTTATGTATTCACATTCAATTATATTCTTAATGCAAGGCGCACAGTTTGTGTTGTTGTATCTCTTGTTCGTTTTTTCGTTAATGAGCGTGCCCATGCTTTCGGAACGCTCCATGTACACTATAGGTACTAAACCAGGCTTTAAGATTCGTACGTAATACTATTGCCTGTTTCTGCTAGTTTTTTCACCATGACATGCTTACCAATGAGCGAAAATCTTTTGGATAATGGGATCATAAGTAAAAGGAATATACGCAACATGTATATCTCGAGCACTTTTTCGCGTGCAGCCAGTTTCATTTCATTTTTCGAATATTTGTGTGTGTGTGTGTGTGTGTGTGTGTGTGTGTGTGTTATTTTGTTGCTTTTGTACTGTTGTCGACTAAATTCATAGATTTGTGTGCATGTCTCGAGGAAAATCGGATTTTAAAAAAACCGCAATGAAAACCACTCGCACATTCTAAAAACATATACGTAGCAAATGCTCAACAACAACAACAACAAAATCTTCTCAAACTAGTTTAATTAAATATTAAAAGTCGCTTGCGGGTGTACTGATGCCAAAATGCAATGCACCACATTGTCTTCACTCTATCTCTCTCTCTCTCTCTCTCTTTCTCTCTATGTGTGTGTCTCCTGGCTTACACGATGCTCATCAGATTGCCCTGTAAATTGTTACGTTTTCATCTGAGAATTAAAATTAACTAGAGTGATAACACAGTCGGTAACAAAGCGCACATACGAAAATGGCATTGCGGTTGTATTAGCCGAAAAATCACACGAAAACGGAATACGGTGAATGATATTTTAGGGAAAAGTGGATTTACGAGGCGGGAACTTTTTCCACAACCACATGCTGATGATAAGCACATGTGAAAGTGCTCGCCTAATGAATTAAAAGTCGAGGCTTTTTGTCGTAAAAAGGATTCTATCGGTCCATATTCTGGCATCAATAATGCAAATTCAAGTGTTTTACTTCTCTATCATCAGCTGCATCTCTTACCACGTTATTCACAAACCAAAACGTTGCTCAAGAGAGAGAGAGAGAGAGAGAGAGAGAAAGAGAAAGAGAAAGAAAGAGACAGAGATAGAGTATGTAGGTAGAGCAGCTTGAGCACTTTTATTGTTTTTAAAGACAAAATGCAAAAAGATATTGCTTAATTGGAGAGAGAGAGGGATACGAACCCAAAACAGAATTCATGATGAACGACGAGCAAAAACATTATGCATAATTAATTAACGTTATGCATTTAATAAATTTTGCAGTTTAATAAATTAAGCATAATCTATGAATTTTTCATAAATACCATTTAACCGAATATTATTCAGTAGTTAAGTGAATTCATTGTATTTTGAGGCAGCCAGAGGCTCATCAAGTTGTGCTGCTCGAATCAAGATCATCCAAACCATGAATCGGTTCAATATGTTTTATTGCGCAAGTTCTTTTTTAATTTTATTTTCTTTTATATATGCATTGAAAATTTAATGAAAATACGAGATTGAAAAATGATTGCCTGTAACTTTTGTTTAAAAAAAAAAAAAAAAATCTAAATATCAAGGAGCATACTTGAATTTCTTACCGGATGTAAAATTTGGCATGCACTTTAAATGGTTAATTTCAGTATATGGGATGTGTCTGTTCAAAGACTCATTTAAAAAATTTAGTGGCATGTTCGATACACAAGGCTGAAAGAAAATCATTGCAATTAAATCAATAAATTTCATTCAACGAGAAAACTCTATTTGAATTCATCGTTGAAATGAAAATTTCTCTTCAATCCAATCGTTTTCTTTGTGTGTTATTTATTGCAATATTTTGTTGTCATGATAATTCTCATGTATTCAATTGTGGATTTGATTCGTTGGAATAAAATTAGTGGCTATAAATTAATAAAATATTGAAAATGTTCGTACGAAATCTTGAAATAATTCATTTAATTAACATCTAGTTCAAAGGCTCTACGAATGATAGAGTTGAAGTGCCGCTTTTATCGATTTGTGTGTTGCATTTGTAACTAATTTTATGTGATTCGGTTTAAATGGAGATGATGGAAGATGGAAGTTTTGTGCATCGGACATCACATTTGAATAATCTCGTGTGTCCGTCATCGGTGTTTGGTGGCCAAACCATTTGTCAGATCGTGGTCGTTCGTTTGTTCATGAGTTCATTTGAAATGTATAATTATACGGCTGGTTGAGCCGTTATAGGCGAATGCATGAAACAACGCTTCGAAACACCAATCAATCAAAAGCATTTATATACTATAAATTATATTCCAGTTGTTAAATGCATTGCCATGGAATGTAAAGTTTGATAGAGAGAGAGAGAGAGAGAGAGAGAGAGAGAGAGAGAGAGAGAGAGAGAGAGAGAGAGAGAGAGAGAGAGAACAAACGAGCGAGCGTGGCTAAGAGTCAAGCGTGGGTTGAGAGTATTGAAATTCATTTTGAATTGCTGCTGAGTGATTCTGATGTAATCAGAAATAACTCGCAGACAGACAATGAATGTTTACGGTGTAGCTCCTGTGTGTGTGTGCGTGTGTCCTGTCTGAGTGTGCCGATCTGAATATCTCGTTTTTGACCGTATATTTATACAAACATCGACAAACGCAACGAAACGAGGAGCAGCATCAGCAGTAGCACTAGCAAATACGAGTACATTCCACGCTGCTGCATTTAATCTAGGCGAATTTCAAACATTTCATTCTCAATCTCACTCTTTCACTCTGCATCTCGTTCTATCATTCTGTCTATGTAGGTGTATGGAATAAATATCGCGGCATTTCTATTGCCACTGTCGTTCGTCTGGTTTAATGTAATAAAAGTCTAACAGAGCATAAATGCATAAACGCTCACCCGTTCTCTCTATCTCGCTCTCTCTCTCTCTCTTTCCCGTCCGAAGGTAAATAAACAGACGTCTAGATCAAATGTAAATTAATTAAATGCGATGCTTCAATAAGAAAAACATCGAAATGTATTCTCTCATATGGTTCGACAAGTGCCATACCAAAACGACAAAAATGCTTTGGGCGAATGTAGCATTGGGGGGAAGGTGGTATTGATGTGTGCGGAGTTGCAATATGGAATTTACAATAGTGAAACCAACCAGCCGATTTCGTTGATTAAATGCCGAAGCCAAAGAGATACACAAATCAACCACATTGCACTATGTGTTTGTCTTTGCGTCAACTCCTTATTTGATTTCAACTGGTCATGTTTAGTGTTAATGATTGGTGTTCTTTTCCACTCTTGTGAATTTGTGTACACGCATCTCGGTATATGTGCTATACGAATTGTGTGTGTGTGTGCATGTACGAAAAGTACGGTTTGGCTTTGGACGTGTGACAATTTGCCAAACACCAATCGACAAATGCAATAATGATGAACTTTTCCACATGCTGGAATTATATGGCACCATGCATGGGTGTAGTGTGGGTTAATTGCATCAGCAAATCAAAAAGATTTTTTGTTGTTCTCTTGAAATGACATCGTCACAATTATCAAACACACAAAACGGATTGCTATGTGTTTAATTCTCGCACAAAAAGGTTTTTAAGTGATGCACAATTTACGACTAACGATTGTTAGTTAACACTCAATATAATACGATTTTGACATATAGATTGGTCTACATGCTTACCATTTCTATATTCTCAACTTACCAAATTAACCATTTGTTTTTCTCTCTTTCATTTTAGGTATGTATTTACCAAGAGATTTCAATAATAACACATTGAAAACCATGAATACGCATTTGATAGTAAGTAAATCGCACATTTATTTCCACAATTTCATATAATAATTTTTAAAAATTCTGTTGAACTTACATTTTATGTCGTTTACTAAAGGTTGCACAATCGTTTGAAGATTCTTTTAAATAAAAATATTGATTTGATTGAAAAGAAAATTGACTGAAAGTTGTCAATTACTTTGCACCTCCTCATCGCTTATCTCGATTGTAATTTATTTCACCGGTCATTTATTTAATATAATAATATTCGTTCATATGGAATGCGTCTGCAACAGAGGGCTTCTATTTTTTAGTGTATCTGTCCTTGAAATCCTAACACAGAAAATTAATTGTGTTATTCTTGTTCGATCTCAAAAACGTTTCCAAAACAAAGTTTGCTTAGCCACGGAACTTCATTTGTACTGTAAATCAGTTCTAAATCTTCTGAGTCTTTCCATAAGGCGAAGACATCTTCTTCTGCCAAATATGCTGAAAGCAGGCATACGGTGTAGTGTATTGTGTGGCAAACAAATGTATGTGAAGTAATTTTATTTTTTGAACTACTTTTGTATCTCGTTCTGCACATTTCTGTTCAATTGTAAATTTCAATCAGTTTACCCTCGAAACATTTTAACATATGTTGGTAAACTTATATGTTTCGGTGGTATTTCTAATATCAAAATCATTTTAATATTTATCTATTTGTTACGATGTCTACATTTATGCCAATATGTGAATCTAGGGGGTAATAACATTCATTTTATTCATAAATATGCACACATATTCACGGAATCTATCAAAAATCCCAAAAAAACGTTCCAATTCACTCATATTCACAAAAAATCCTCATAATTGTCGATGTTGAATTCAGTGAATTCAGTGCATATCGGTGAATATTTGTGAATCTGACGAATTTTAGTGATTTCGTGTGAAGAGCTCCACTATAATAGCAGTTTTTCATAAGTGTGAAGAGTACCACTAGTGGTAACAGCTCCACTACTTACTTGAACGAGAATAAGCGAAGTATGTGCATTGCTACTGCACTGCGGCACTTGCGTTTGTATGTGTGAATTTTGACATTATGATACCAAAATTTCACCAGAATTCACCGGAATTCACAATTATGCACGCGTATTCATTCAAATCATATCAAATCCACATGTATTATTATTATTCTTCAAAATCCAATCGAAAATGTCTCGTTATTACCCCCTAGATGTGAATACAGTAAGCTGCATTCATGCTGGTCATACGGCACCAATTGCACCCATATAGCGACTTTAACAAAGAGACATTTACATTCAGTGGGAGAGTGATGTTCATGAATAGACTTTAAATATCAAATTGGATCCGGAAAACTATGGTAAAACCGGCCCGACTCAGGAGAATCAGGGGAAAGACTTACAATTAATGAAATGAACTTTTAAACTAATGAAAAATTTGATGAGAGTTCACATAATGTCGGCTGAATTATAACCGCGTTCAATCAATCGTTACATTAAATTTACCACTTCATCAACTCGCACATATTTTGACAAATCGATGATGATAGGTTGAGAAACAAATGGCGCGCTGTCGATGAAAATTTATTGCTGTTTGGTTAAAATTGATGTGCAGAAGTGGTAAATTGAATGTATTAAAATCATTTTGACATTGGAAATACCACCGTCCCATATATATTTATCAACATACATATTTTTTTTGTCTATGCAGGTACAAAATCAATAAATATACAATATTTTCAGTTTAAAAAAAAATCCAAACAGAAAACGAAAGAATTAAAAAATAGATTTGTTTTCACGAACTTTTAAATTTAAAAAAAAAAACACACACAATAACTATTGTTTTCTATTATACTTATCCACTTTACAACTAGCGTCATCACAATCATACTTGGCATAATGAAATCCATATTTTATATTCTTGCATTTTAACACCTATATTCTTCAATCGATTCAAATATATATAATTCACAATAATAACAGGAATTAGTTAAAATGGAGTCTAAACGAATGTCTAATTCCAGTGATTCCCACAGCACGAATGAATAGTTAAACGTATGCAAAAACGATAATTAAGTTTCATATCTTATATATTATAGAATGATATAAATGCTTTTCATTGGTTTGTTTATTCATTGATTATTCAATGCAATGTATTGAGTTATTAGTTATTAGCTCCAGGAGCACCAACTCCAATATCACACGAACAAGAATAAATTTAATATTGATTTAATCATAAAACAAAGAACGGAAGCATGAACAAAACCAATTTATTTTGCACTCGAATTAAATTATACATTGAATTGCGATTGGATTGGACGCACATCATACGTAATAATGCTCTTTACGTATACTAATGCTAACAAATCGTCTGAAGTCAATCGTTGAAATTGATTTTTTCGACCAAAATAATTAAGACCCAAAAAGTATCAACCAACATGGTGCACATATATCCATCATCAAGGTAAACATCAATTCATATAATAATATGTTGAATTTATTGTTGAGTTATTAAAATGTGTTAAATAGGTGAAGAGAATGGATAGAATAGATAACATTAATGGAATGTGTTCAGCCTAGACCCTGTTTTCTATTAAATAAAGAAAATAAAGGAAATCATTATCCCAATCATTAAATATCTTTAATTGAAACTCTAAAATGACAGATATGTTAATTTGAATTTAAAAAGAAATTATATTTGTTTTTTTTTTTTTAATTTTCGGCTTACCAATTATCGACATCATTTCGAATTTGTACATGTCATCTAAATAATGTTTAGAACTCATATAATCCATTAACATTCCAAAGGTTCGGTGAAAAAAAATATGGTTGGAATTTTTGTCATCATTCGTTTCACGGAGAAGAAAACATATTTTATTGACGATTCATGAAAAATGAGCTCGCATGACAAGCATCATTTCACAAATACAACGAAAATTCACATTTCTTCCTTTTTCTCGTTCCATCCCACTCCGAAACGAAAAATCTGGATTATTCATGCGAATAATTTTGCGAAATGTATCGATTTTATGCCAATCCAAATGCATCAAATTCAACAGCGGGCGGCTCTTGTGCCGTTCGCTATAATAATCTCTCATTAAAATACTTTTCATTCATTCGGTAAATGAATCGACACTATGGCGAGAAATATTGCATTTTTTATGCTGTTTGGCGCAACAGGGTAAGACAATTAGATACATGCATATGATGAAATCCTACACGTAAATGGGGAAACACATTGGGTATTGTCATGTAACCGTTCGTACACAGTACACATTCGTATAAAACTATACATCCGCAGCAAAGAAATACCATTACGATTTTTTTTCCATAAAATGCGAAACGATTTAGAAAACAAAACCCCAGAAAAATCATACATTTTACCTCCAATATGCTGCTCTAATTGTCAAAAGCAGAACGTGCTGCGGCTGAGTACAATTCCGATATGGATTTATGCGTTTTTGTTCATTTAACATATTTTTTTCTTGAATACATTTGTACAACCGCAACAACGTTAGCCAAAATTCTTTGCCATTTTCTGACATGGTTTTGACTCGACACAATCATATAATTAATATTGTGTTGTATTTTCTCGTTCTGTGTAGAAAAAAAAGAGCAATTCAACATGTATTTGTCAGTTGAGAGAAATTGAAAATTTATTGCCGAAAAGTTTTTTACTTTGAAATGGAATTATTTTAGTTGAAAATCGAAAATTCAACTTCGTTCATTGAAGTAACATTTGTTCGATCAAATTTAACTTTGTTGCGAACAATCAATACATATCGTAAACATGCCTAACTGAAAAAATACTCGAAATTAGAAAATTGTCAACTAAAAATCTATGTTTCGATGGTGTTATTGATAAAATTGTGGTATATTTTGGTGATGTTTGAAAATAGCATGAGCAATGAGCATATTTTGTTGGTATGACAAAAAAATCAAAATATCAATGTTTTTAATAATTTTTCGACAGTATTTTATCTCATTCATTGCAATCTGGACAGGAAAAATTTCAACTATTTCCATTCTATATACCACAAAAACAAAAATATCATGGTTTGCAATGCGTCCCCATACAAAACATCAACCGGATAGTGTACAAAGAGAGCGAAACACAAACCGATACAATCAAACTCATGAATACACAAAGGTTGTGTATCAAAGCGTGCGTTTAATATTTATATATATAAATTATTATAAACAAAGATATAGTTCACGTGACATTTTAAGGAATAAAATAAAAATATTGGATTTTGTTACCCGATTCAACTAGAAAAATTGCCATTTCAAGCAACACAAAGATACCCGTCAATCCGATTCGAATTGGCGTCAACATGCTGGTTTAACTTGTGTCGTAGGTGACGCATGTTCACTACTCCAAAATGTATAATTCATTATTATATGTGTAATAAATTGTGACATTTCGTAGCATGTTGATTATTTCTAATGAAAAAAATGTTTTCTAGTATGAGTGATTGATAGTGAGCGAACCATTTGTATAATTTTGAATTCGGTGTGTTTTTTATAAATGTGATAAAAGACAGGTAATATAAAATTACAAATTTAGCACCGAAATCATAGGTTTTTCAGGAGACTAATTTGAATTTCGATTGGTATAAAAATCGTAAATATTGTTTATTGGATTCCATTCGATATATGAATTCAAAGTGGATGCATTTTAACAACTATTCTCCAGTTGGGCATAATTACGATATGTTCAACCATTTCATGCTTTCAAACTCTGCTACTTGTGACATTAAAGTTTATCGTTGCTGAAATTGAATGGTGAAACTAAAAATGTTGTAATCAAAAGAAAGAAAAGGAAAAATGCTCATTCTCCTAACATAAAACTAAGTCACATTTTATTTTTGTGTCACTTGTTCAGCTCCTACCGGCTTAATAACCGCCAAATCACAGACTCTGTCATTTCAATTCAAGCGAATGAAACTTTCGTTCAATTTAAAATTCCTTTTTTTTATAAACCTGTTTCAACCACTTTACGATGTGCCATTGTGAACATTTATTTATTTGCTGAGAAAGCGGTAAATTTTGTTTACTTTTTGAATTGAAAATGGAAAACGGGAGACAATATTGAATTATTGTTCATTCTCATCGATACAACTGATGAATTTTTTAAACCAACGCTTTTTCATCGTTTCTCGTTTTTTTTTGTGTGGCACTCATTCGAATGTCACCCTGAAATATCGCATGACATGGAAGTGTTGATGTCACAGGAATGCGGTCCAACCGCAAAAATGTGAATCGCGTCCAATATTTTGTCTCATTCATTTTTGATAGAAATTTTACTAGTTGAGCTTTTTCAGAAAGAAATGCAGAACGTGTATTGTGTTGAATGTTGAGCGCCCGCAAAGAAAAAAAGCGCATGGTGTTTTTTTTTGTGAAATAACAGCTTATGAACGTCACATTGATCTAACCAATTTAAGTATGGTGCACTGTGATTGGACAAATTTGATTTGGTCGTAACATGAAATGAAAATGCGACTCGTCTTTTTGTATCTTCTACAGTCTTCTCAGTCATTTAATGTACAGATTGCCTTTGCCCTGTCTTATACGCTTTGCCCTGTCTTATACGTACTCGTATGGTAATTTTCATATAATGCTTTTTTTTTCTTTCTCGGATGCTGTATGCGACAAAACACGAAACGAAAATCATAGCATTTTGCAGAATCACGAATCTTTTAACTACTTATTTCGGCCGCAATTTGACGACATGATGCGAAATACTGAAGATAGCATTTCGTAATGAAAATGTTCGATAGCTGGTGTGCTGACTATATGCTGTAGAAAAACTTCCAACACATTACACATATGATGCATCAACATCATTACCGCTTATTACTATCACATTTGCTGCGTGTGCTTTCGCAATAAACGTTTCGATGACAATGAAGTATGCTCACGAAGAGTGTGTGCTGTGTCGCACCCAGGGCAAGCAACAACACATACAACCACCCACAAGAAATGAACGAACAAACGAAAAATCAAATCGCAACCTCAACTAACTAATATTGCAATGCTGAATTTGTTACCGCATCAGCACCGTTTTAAGACCCCCAAAGAACGGAAAACAGAGCAAAAAAAAAACATAGAAAAAATAAAATACCGAATCAAATGAGAAGAGCATGAAACCTAAACCATTGCCATAAACGGTAAAAATTCCATAGAACCTATTTAAAGTCTGACGATGCAAACCGAATATTGGTTGGCTAGACATTGGAACAAGGAGTTTCGTTGAAGATGGCACGTGTTTGTGTGTGAGTGTATGTGAGTGACTACGACACATAAGCAGTTGGGCAATAACAGCAAACGATCAGAAGATAACATCAAGTTTGACAAAGACATCAACAACAACACAATGGCAGTTGCACCATTGTTCTTAATGCCAGAACACCGATAAAAAGGCACACAAAATCATAGCCAAAAACTGAACGGTTGAGGCGGGCCTGCCAGCCACATTTTACCAGGAGCTATGGAAAACACGTTAGTAACTAAATACTATTTTACAATAGTACCAGGCTCCCGATATGCTATTGCTAAAGTGCAATATTCCGTTTCGCCGACATAATTTTGACAACAAAAACCAAGAGAGCATCGCGAGACGACTTATGTTAAAATAACTACTTTTATTACTGGTAACACAATAACTGTAATAAAAATTTATGCACATTGTATAACAATGAATATTCGCGCGGCGCGGGCGCATATTTGCATGTCGCAACCGTGTGCCATCCACACACTCATAGCCCAAATAATAAAAAAAATATAACCAAATAAAGCGAATATGGAAATGTTCGTTCGAAATTGAGATTGACGCGAATGAACCGAAACCAAAGTGCATACAGAAATGTTCAATCAATAACATTGGCTGTTGAACCAAGTGCGCTTCTTAATAACCTTAATGCATGGAATTTCTAGCAAATATTTTTCGTGCTAGTTAGCCATTATTGGAATACACAATGGGGTTCACCAGTTGCCGTATCTTTTTCCAAAGTTTTAAAGGAACAAAAGCGCATTTTCTTGAACAATGCTGAAAGTTTTATGCTGTGCCTTGTATTTAAATTGTGTATTCACAACGCTCGCGGTTAAATGCAATTTTTCAAAGATGAAGAAACTTTAACACAACAATTACTAAAAAAATCAATGACAGATTTCACAAATACCAATCAACTAAATTCCGCGAATAATTGTACAATTGTACAGATCGGGTACTGAGAGATAATGTTTTCATTATTGATTAGTGTGTCAAATAGTATTTTCTAATAAGCCAACAAATCACGATTAATCTGATTAACAAATAAGTTGAAGCGGGAGAAAATAAGAGCTAGTTTTCTAATATCAAAGGCTATCATTATCATGGTTGTCACGTGACTGTATGAATATCCTGGGCCACAGTATGCGTGTCTCATAAATGATTGATAAATTTCATCTACGAATTGTGATCATAAATGCAACTGGTGTAAATATTGATGAATCTGCTTCCTCTTCTCACATTAACGAATCCAGGAAAAAAATTGGCTGATTTGTGTTTTGATTTGTGTTTTGTAACCGCTTTGGTTTTTCCCCCACAATTCGAATGAAGATGATGATGAAAAAATGGGGAATCATTTTGTAGAGAGCATCGAGATAGCTGTTCACTTATTATTTGCGCATTATCATCCACTTTCAAATGAAATGACAAACATCCAATTACAAACTGTATTTTACACTCACCGCATTTGGATTACAAGTTGTTGAATGGGATCGCTTGTTGTTCATGCATTTGCAACATTGAAATGTATTTCTTGTACCGTAACATTGGAATGCTTGTGGAAAAAGTGCATTTTGATTGGTTGGAATCGTCAGCTTTATTAAAGCCAGCCAACGCTTTTTATTGACATCAAACATAACAGTTGTCTGATTTGTCTGATTTGTCGATCAGTGCAAATAATACGTTTTGCACTATTCTCAGGCATTTATGCGGTGCAAAACAGCGGCGCACCCATTCAATATGATAATGCGTTGAGTGTTGAGCGTTGAGCAATGGCAATAGAGAACAGCGAAACCGAAAAGACTGGCATTGCCATGACAGGCTATATGCGAACCGATGCAAAACGATACAAACGCATAAAATCGGCATAACAAAATTACACAATTATATTTTGTACTCATTTCACAATTGAAATTAAGCAATGCCATTTGGTGTGAAAGTTATCATTCAGCATGTGTGTGCGAGTGTGTGCGAGTGTGTGCGAGTGTGTGCGAGTGTGTGCGTGGCAAAACAGTCAACATTGAAAAATCAAATACCAAATGATACGAGAGTGGCAAAAAAGCGATGTGAGAGTGTAGCAAAAAAGGGAACTGAACACGAGAGGCTGAACAGAGGGAACGAAGCGATGGATTGTTAAGCGCGTTGAAGCATATCTGAGCAACTGCACTGAGAATGACACCACCGATGACGGGCATTTTATGCACTATGCAACCCGATTGTATTACATTCCGCGTATTCGGTTTGCACACAGATTGCAGTAATACGAAACGGAATGAAAGTGGTGAACAGACCATAAGAATATGAGATGATAACGATGATCCTATTACACTGAAATATGCAATAAGTAATTTGCAATTTTGCACATATATGAACATGAGCAGTGCACAGTGCACAGCAGCTCTGCTGTGACTGAACGAGCTTCCTAGTGAGCTAGCGAAGTGAAGGAGGGTATGGATGTGCATATACGCGCTAGCTTCAGCTATGAGTGCTGATATGCCGAGTAAATGATGGCTATGAACGCATCAAAGTAACTCATTCTCATAATTTGGCCGTTTCTACGTTTACAAAGGAAAACTGATCTATGTGAGATAGAAGCACTTGTGTGTATTCGTCGGGATGTGTGTATGTGTCTGTCTGTCTGTCTATGTGTGTATGACATAAAATGATTACTTTTAAGCGACGATGACAAAGAGCTTCGGAAATCTTGATGCTTGTCGGATTCCATGTTTTTGTTTCTGTTTTTGGCCTTTAAACACTTCGCAGCGCACACAAATGCGAATACATTCATACTATGATTTATATCCATCAGATCATTTTACATGCAACACTCGACATTCAGTTCTGACGAACTCGTTGATGGAATGAGACACACACAAGAAGAGAGAGAAAAAGAGATGGCAAAATACGAGAATGTTGCAAAAATTGCTCGACAAAAATGGTAAAAATAAACGAAAATCATTTAAAACCTCTTGTGCAATTCGAACAATTGGACATGCTGCACAAAAACACCAAAATTGAGTTTCGGACAAATCTTTTTCAATGCTTGAACGAAGGCAATGGATAAAATGAGAACCTTAGCACTCTACACATTCTTTTCGATAAATTGCAAAACTCAATTCCATTTATCTAAAATTTATCTCGTGCTCGTGCTCGTGCTCGTGCTCGTGCTCGTGCTCGTTTCAATCGTGTTCAGTGTTCATCCATTCACGATATGCAACTGTGCATGTGAATGATTGAAGCGTATAATAAATTGATATAATGATGGCTTGGTGACATTATGTCACCAGTCATTGTGCATCGTAATGTGCTCAAATACACCATTCGTACTAGCTGATGTGTGTGATGCATCAAATATTGATTGTTCGGTGATAAACAAGTTGAATACTGTTCTTATTCATCGGCAATACAATCAACAGTATGGTTTCGGAAAAGCCCAGCTTTCGTCAGTCTCAAATGTGGTCGAGTCTGAGTCAGCAAATGAACCGAAATTTGACGAAATTTATTTCGATTCTTTGGCGCTGTGTGTCTCAGACACAATTAAAATATTTATTGCATCGATGAAATATTGGCGTTTGCCGGGCAATTGCTTGGTATTTCTGCTTGAATGCTTGCGCATCAGCTGTAATGCTTGCTGTAGTGATCATAGTTCTTTGGTGTGTTTTGCCCCACAAATGAAATTACGCAAGCGAAGGAATCAACTCGTCACTTCCTAGTGTAATCGCTAAAATGCTGTGGCCACTTCCATATATTAATTTGGTTTTGCATTAGCAAGCACCTTGTGTTCATAATGCTTTCACAGGTACGCGGCTGTGTTCCGTGCACATAACCTTCGTTCTGCTCAATTGCCTTTAGTTCATTCTCTTCGTGGCCACTTCGTCTCACTTCGCCACACACTTTTCTCTTTCTCACTCCGTCTCTGCACAATGTTGGTCTCCAATTTCAGCCATATTGCCCCGTTTTGTTGCTGTTCCGAAATAGCACAGCATCAAGCCAACAATTTATTTACGAAATAAATTAAGCTTATTTTTGTACGCCCTGAATTTATTTATTTATGTACGAGCGAGCGTATTAGTTTGTCGGTGTTTTTATTTTCGGTGGTCGTGTTTGTTATTTCTGTCATTTCGTACGAAGCTATTGAAAAACCTGATCTGATTTCTTTAATACAGCGCAAAAATCCCCGGTACATATATGCCCACAGCGGTGGCACACGAGACAGATGAAAAGTGAATAAGAGATGGAGATTGAGAAGAAAGAACGAATGAACGAATGAACGAATGCACACGAAGTGTGAGGGAAAAAACGTCTATTTATTTTTCTGTTGTAACAAATCACCACACATATCCTCGTCGTAGCTTTAGTCTTATATGCTATTTCGTTCATTTATTTACTTCTCTCTATTATTTTGGTTCGGTTGTTTGTGTTCGTCTTTATCAATGCTGTGCTATGCCGTAATGTGATGTGTTGTGTTGTGTTGTGCTGTGCTGTGATGTGATGTGCCGCACAATACTCACTTTCTTGCTGCAAACCTATCTTTATGGTCATGTTGCTATTGCTTGTTGTCTTGCTCACGGACTTCAAAATCCGTCGATGTTTTGTTACGTTGCGTTCGCTTAATCTGCGCCACAAGATTGAAGCCAACCTAAAGTATAGCAAATGATGACGGTTCTACTCTATCTCACTCTCAGCTGGTGCTGTTCGTTGTTATTCAATGTATACGACTTCTTAGTGCTGCTCAGTTTGGTCTATGGTTTTGTATTTTAGTGGTATTTGCCAATTAATTTGGCCACAGAGTTTCATCTTTCGTCCCTGTCTTTGCCATTGCCACTACCACCGCCATCATTCATCTGCTCCACGGGCCGTTACCATTCACTGCCACCCGTGACTCTTATTGTTTCTTTTGGATTTTTTTCTTCTTTTCTTACTCTCTCCCTCTCTCTCTCTCTCTCTCTCTCTCTCTCTCTCTCTCTCTCTCTCTCTCTCTCTCTCTCTCTCTCTCTCTTGCCCTTTCTATTTCTTCTCTGTTCGCATCTAGTTTATGAAGTAAGCTTTTATTTTACTTAGTGGCTTTATTTATTACCAAAAACACATAGTATCTAGTTGATAGCACCGATATCGTACAGTGCAAATCGTGTACATGCTCTCTCTGTGTATTCCAGATATTTAAATTTGGTGATGTTTTTCCCTTGACGTTGCCGTGTACCAAACAAACGATAGCATTTTTCGGTAAAAATTGCATGAACATGAACACTATATATCTGGTTTATGTGTGGCACCTTTATCTCTATTTCTTTGCTTTTACTTTGAGCGATCGTGCAAGGAAAACAATAATACGCTTAATACACCGAACCAACCGATATTGAATGCTTGTATTAGTCCGTATTTGTGCAGTTGGCTCATGTGTAAATTCGGTGTGTGTGTGCGAGTGTGTGGCAGAGATCGATGAATAGGCGAGGCGAGAGGCCAACAGACCCACATAAATGATATTACAAACACTAATATGTGAAAGCATTAACAAAACGAATTGCCAAATGCGACGAATAAAAACAACAGCGTAGAAACTAAACATACATACATGAAGGAAGAAAAAAAAAAACAACAACTAGAAAGCGGAAAAGATCGATAGAACGATGGCAAATTTCAAGATCTGACTGCACACATATTGTCGACACGACTACTTCGTTTTTTTTTTCTTTCTATGGAACGTCGTGGAAAAGCAATAAATGTCGAATGAGCGTAGACTCATACACGAACAAGGACAAACAGTTTTCAGTGCTTGCTCAATTTCTCTCTATTTTCTCTCTTGCTTTCACACTTTTGATGCGTATTCGGGCCATATCTTTTGCTATTTAGATTTTCACACTAAGCGCGCACACACACACACCATAAATAAGGTACAAGAAAAATATACGGCACAAAGACGAACTGGGAACGAGCTAGTCGCGTGGAGATTGAGCCCACAAGACCAATTGCTATTGCACTAGAATGTTTCTTCCATCGTCATCAGACATTTAATGGTACAAACATGTCGTGCCGTTTATGTGTTGTACTGGGGCTGCACTACACAATATCAGTCTTTATTAGTTGGCTTAAACTTGACGCTCTCCGCTTGTATAATTGTGCACTATGATAAATGTACAATTACGTAAAATCAACAAACTTATTTATTTACCAATATTGTGGTGGAATTTAATGCAATGGAAACGGGTTTGGTCTGGACATATGCGTCGCATTGAATGCGACGAAAGCGTCTGAAAGGTTTCTTTCACTCTGGATAATTTAATTTTTGTTCATATCGACTCCAAAGTCAACCTATCAACCCAATCGTCTGAAACCAAGTTATTTTTATATATTCTGTTTACATTCATTACTTTCACCATCGTCTTTTTCTATTTGCTGCAGTACCAATTTGTTTTCGTAAAGTGATAATACCTGTGATGAAAACAGCGCCACCACACTGCTTAAATTGAACGGGTGGGATCTGTTTTGTTTTTTTTAATCGTAATTCAAACGGAGTTCAACACAAATACCATTACAAATAAAATTCATTTAACTTCAAATCCATCGGTGCCGTAACAATGGTGTTGCTTTGGTGAAAAGATGGCGTTGTTAAATATCATCAACATTTCAACTTTTGGTACAAACAATTTTCATTGGATTTCGAGTTGGCTTTGATTCGATGCGATGTGAAGTGTTCCGTTTTTTTTCTTCCACTTGTTCTTACGTTTCATTATTCAACAGTGTGATCAACAACAACAACAAAAACGATGGCGATGCAGTGTCGACAACGAAGTTCAAGCTTTCAATTCAAATTACATAAATCTTCGGTTGATTTCAAGCGTAAAATAAATGCACAAGAGCATCCAAAAACATTACATTCAACACAATGTTGAATCGTTGTTTTGGCTTGATTGTGTCGTCGCATGTAACTTGCTACACACTTTGCCTTGAACAAATATACGCTGGGCTACCCGACCTAAGAATCTATTTTATGTCAATTTTATCGAAAAATTGAGAGCGACAAAAAACGTGTCGACAGCAACAACAACAATAACAAAAACCCCATTGACACTCAAGTAACTTTTTCCCCAGAATCGTGTGTGCGTGTACGTGTGTGTGTATGTGTCGATAGCAGCTGCGTTAGAAAAACATGATGCTGACAACCAAAAAAAAAGTTCATTAACTTTTCATTTCTTTTATTTCTTTTCCTCGGGGCAGACTCTGTGAAAATCTGTCATTTTAATTGTTCGAGATAAGACTTTATGACCACTCTTCATTTGGGTTTTACGCACTTACATTTTTACACAGCTGCACATCGTTCTAACCGCAAATTGACTTAATGGTTTTATTTCTTACATTGATCTTACTATAAAACTGTAGATAAAAGATTTGAATCATGACTATTGCGTACCACTCAAATGATTCTTTGTGTTTATAAACAGCTCTAGTAAGTCTCAAATCATGCCTCGCACTACAGTTGGATTGCATCCGAAAACTATCAAAGTTGAGACACATTTTTGATTTTCAATTTACCACCAACTGGTATTTATGCATCGAATACACTGACATATATGTGACAACAAAGTGTCTCGTCTCGTCTCGATTCGAATGGACGTTCAAACAGATATATGCTCACTGCCACACTGCAGTCATTTTCAAGTATTGTGGTGTCTTTTGGCAAAGTTTTCATAAGTCAACACTCCGGCCTAACCTGATGAATCTGTTCCGGTTTCCACTCATTGGAAAGATTCAATTATTTTATTCAAGATTCAAGTAATATGAATAAAATGCCAGAGGATATAATTATGTAAAGATTGTATATACAACATGTGCATTGTGTAATCACGTGTACATTGTTTGCAATATACAATGTAGATTATGATTTGAGTGTGTAGATTGCAAACACCAAAACACAGCCAAAAATATGTTGTAGTTTGTACTTCTTTTGGGGATCAAGTGTAGATGAAAATTGATCAGTATTAGAACAGCCCAGTCTAAATAGACACGAAGAATTACACAACTATCATCGAAATATTTACAGCAGTTATTTTTTTTCTCGATGGATTATGTGTATACTCGTAGAGTAAGTAGTAAGTATTAAATAGTAAATAGTTAATATCAAATCCTCTCTGAATTAATACGTGAACAGCTTAAACATGTATATCGTTGGACGTTTCCAATGAAACCATCCTTGAATCATCACGCCAGCAATATTAAATATTTGAACCATTTATGCTATAGCCGATAAAAGTTCATGTGAAATGAAACAGACAAAATCCATTGGTTCATAGTTTTGTTGTGTCTGAAAAGAGGATGGTATACGCATACAAAAAAAAACAAGTGAAAACTTTCCCAAAACAATTTTGCAACTTAAGACACACTCGATTTATGTTATCGACTCGAAGCGAAATCATTACATTCACCAAATGATGGCACTCATTAGGTTAATATGTGTAGCGGTGCCGATCAATCTGTATCGTGCGTGTATAAGTGTGTGTGTGTGTGTATTTATATAATGAATATGCAATTCGGTGCTATTGCGCATCACATTTTTGGTCGATCGACGGTAGTTTTAGTGGGAAATAATCTGGTTAATAAAAACAAAAAGGGATACGATGGGAGTAGAGCTGTCAACGGACGTCGTTCGTTCGTTCGTAGCATTTTTTTTTAATGTACGAACGAACGAACGAACAAAATAATTTTTACGAACGAACGAACAATGTTCGCAAAAAAAATTAATTTCAATTTTGTTCGTTCGTTCGTTCGCATGTTCGTTCGTTTGTTCGCAAAATAATTAAAAAAATGAAATTATATGCATAAAGTGGCTCACGTCAATTGTTCCATGCAAAATGTTTGGGAACACCCCCCAGTTTTTTTTTTGGGCGAATTTTCAAAATTTTAAATCGATACGAGGGCTCTAAACCGATTTTTCTGAATGTTGGGAAATTTGTCACATTTTTGTGTCTTCAGACGGTTTTTCTCGGTCAAAATGAGTTTTCTGAAGAGAATTTGGAAAGTATTTACTCACTCTTCGTGTATACTTAACCATTAAAAACAAATATTGTGTTTGTGCAAAATTGAGACATTCGGATTTTATTGAAAAGGTGAAAATTCATGAAAAATCATGTTTTCTTGATATAACAAATTATGAAGAATAACAAATTCCTGTTGAAAAACTAATTTGGACCCAGAAATACCGTCTGGAGACACAAAAATGTGACAAATTTCCCAAAATTCTGAATAATCGGTTTAGAGTCGTCGTATCGATCTGAAATTTTGAACATATGTTTGGCTTGACCCAAAAAGTAAAACTGGGGGTTGTTCTCAATCATTTTGCATGGAACAATCGACGTGAGCCACCTTATGCATATACCTTCATTTTTTTAATTACTTTGCGAACAAACGAACGAACATGCGAACGAACGAACATTGTTCGCAGAAAAAGTGCTACGAACGAACGAACATTTGTTCGCAGAAAAAATGCTACGAACGAACGAACGAACAAAATTCATGAATTTTTACGAACGAACGAACGAACGTTCGCAAAATTTCTTGTCCGTTGACAGCTCTAGATGGGAGAGCTGATTAGGCAACAAAATTATACCCATGCATATTTTTATCGTGTTTTACATGAAAAATGTTCGCCGTGCCATGTCTTTTTGCCCATCACATCATGCCTCCAAAAATATAAGCGTTACATGTCGATGCTCTGGTGGTCTGTGTGCAAATGTATATCATAACAAAATAGCCAAAGGGTGTAAGGTAAACTATACGAACCGAAACCAACTCATCCCTTCTCTTATTCTATCGGTTGTGCCGTTGTGTCTCTCAGTCTCTATGTCTGTCTCATATTCACATGCATGCATATACATTCATTACCTTTTGTGTATACAATCATTGTAATCAAAAGCATTCTGATTTGGTACACACACACACACAGACACGTTTTTTCTCGTATAATTTTCGAATTAGGTTCAGAATTGGGTTTGATGATGTGCTATGGGTTTCGCTGTCTTTCGCTCATATAATATTTGTAGACAGACAAACGTTAATGTATTAAATGGCCTGCGGTATGCAGCGTTTTTCCATTCATTTCTCCAAATGTACAGAGAGATGGATAGATTATTTATAAATAAATCCTATAACATGTTAATCAATGTGCTCGATGATGAAATCACACATGAACATTTTGTGTGTTTGCGGTTCTCACATCATCCGAAACAATCGTTGATGGTAGTTATTTTTATTTTTTTTGGAAGTTTGTGTTGCAATCGAGAGAGAGAGGGGGGGGGGTAGTTGCGAAAATGCGGCCAGTGTACTGGCGTACGGCCATGGAAATGTGTAGCAAAGCACTGTAATTTTTGTTTCTGATTTTAAATCTACATGATTTTTTCTTGTGTATTTTCATAAATGTGAATGAAATGGAGTGTATAACGGATCCATCTAATGTAAATGCAAAAATATCAAAACTAAATATTTTCAGATGAAATCTAAATTCAATGTTATGAGTACGTAATTATACCCGAAAGCTGAAATTATGCACGAAAGCATGACGAAAATGCAGAAAATTTAGCGCATGATTTACTTTGAACTTCGACTGGCCAAATTCCACAGAGTAGATAGAAAATCACGGCACCAAAAACAGAGCTGAAATCTGAAAAATGTTACCGTCTTTCGTTTTCCATTCTCTGAAATGTTTGTATTCAATGGCAATCATAGCAATGCCATAGATATATAGTAAGGCGTAGTGTACAAATTAAATAGCGCTGTTCTTCATCTCATACATTTCATTTCATACGTATGCAGAATGCAGACGTTTTTGTACTTGTACAGCGTAACAGTGTTCACTCTGTACACAGACAAAACTCATGTACGCACATTTCATTTCAAAATGCATGGTTGATATATGATTGCATAATCATGTTACACCAAAAAGGATCTCGACTGGAAAATACTGAACAGAAGGTTTTGTGGAAAAAAGTATCGAAGAAACCGAAACAAAAAAAAACAAAAAAAATTGTGAATTATTCGAAATAGCTGGCAAATATAAAATGAATAGAATTGAGCGACAGAGAGAGCGGCGCACCTAAGCCTGATGCTCGTGTTCAGTTTCTTAAGAATGCTTATTTTAATGAAGTTTAATGTGCTTAACTCGTTAGAAGGAAATGGCAACAGCTTACATTAACGATGGCTGAGGTAATCATCAAATTGATGAGTGAATTGTGGGGGGGGGGGGGGGGTTAATCGCGAATATGCGTACAGCGAAACGTCAAATTGCAAAATGCGAATGAGATTGAGCTAGGGAGTGGAAGCACCACCACTATTCCATGCACAAAATATGCAAAACATTTCGAATTCACAGAACATTCAGAAGAAAGAAGCTAAGAGCTTGCTATGAAGTGCCAGTTTCGTTGTATTGAATTATAGCTCGAGCAGTCATAAATCATAAAAGGTGCAAATATTCGAATACCATCGCCGAAATATGTAACATCAGAGCGGCTGCGATGCAGTGTATGTGTGGTATTGACTTTGAGCTGTGTAGCTGAGTAGCTGCAGCTATACCGGTAAAATGTCTGCTATGTTTATGAAGTCATGGGCCCAGATTTTCACAACGGAACATACTTGATGAGCACTTATGTGAAAATGCCATGAACTAGCATGATGCCAAATATTGCTTATTATATGCATGTTTAAGTGTTTTTACTGTAATTTAGATGTATTGTAGAAAGATAAGGTGATTATCAAGCTGTAACAAGTCGATTTGTTTTGCATAAATGCTTACACTTTGCCATTCTTGCCATAGTGTTTCACTTTTCCACAAATCTCTCCTCACCATCCCGTCCCCGTCCCTCCCCCGTCCACTGTCTCTTTCACCCCTTAGCAATAACGCCATCACAATGCGATCACACCAACAATTCGTTTTCTTGAATAATACAATCTACAAATGAATTGTATGCGGAACATATTAGTGAAAAGTCAGGCGAACCAGAGCGTACGGGAAAACAGAGTGAGCAAATTCAGTTTATAGATTTACTTCACTGCATGTATACTCCAACTGAAAAACATGACTCGGCAATGAAAAACTTTCACCGAAAATCAATACATTCAGTGCACTCGGGATTGTAATGCAACACCAGCCAAACTCATAGTGCGAATTTGCAATTTATATTTTAATCAGATTTGCACTCGTGTAAAAAGATTAGGTATTTCGCGACAAAGAGCTCACTCCCAGAACTTTCTTTAGTTTGTGCCACCAACACTTTCTATGTATCTATCTTGCGGCTGATGAATTTTTCCGCTTGAAATCCAGCATTTAGTATGTGTGTGTTGGAATGCTTTAAGTGCTTATTGCCACAGTACAATTTTTGGCCAAGTCAATTTATATTCGCATGACTTTCAATTTCCGAAATTTGGTGTGTTACAAAAAGCGAATGCCATTTGCTTCCATCCACCACATACATCCACACAAATTACCACACAATATTGAATCCAGTAAACATAAACGCAGACAATAAAGTTGAATTAATGTTTAAAAGGATTGCTATTTATATTTTTTGATTGATGTCATAGTCAGATGGTTGAGCAAAAGTGATTATAATAACTTTCGGTGGCTTCGCGGCTCTCGGCTTTTGTATGCGTTCGGTCAAATTTTCGAGATAATGTATGCGTTTATGTTGCCACTCGCTCTCATTCTCTCTCTCTCTCTCTCTCTTTCTCTCTCTCTCTCTCTCTCTCTCTCTCTCTCTCTCTCTCTCTCTCTCTCTCTTTCTCTCTCTCTCTCTTTCTCTCTCGTTCACTCTTCGCATTCTCGTTGGCTGTGCCACCAATATGATTTACTTGTAACTATGTCATGTGGCGGTTGTGCACAGTGAATTGACCAAAAAATAGAGTACAGTAAATTGCAAGGGTATATTTTTGTTGTTGCTGAGCCGCTTTCGTGTATCAGTATCTGTGTGTTTTTCTACGCTCTCAGCGACCACGATAACGACGACAATGAACGTCAACGTCAAGCAAGAGTGAGCGAGGCAGAGAGGATATCCATGTGGTGTAGCATTTATTATTGCTTTGGGTACCAAAATATTACCGGTAGTAAAAGTGTAAAAGTGATTCACAATAATTGCTTACATTCCAGCATATCGAGCATGCACTTGGACGAAACTACTATACTGAGTGTTGTGCGCGCTATGTTCAGTCGCTTAAGCTTTTTTTTACCGTATAATCAGTGGCACAAGTGGTGCAGACGAGATTTTCGTGAATGTATGCACCGATGTATTTTTTTTCTGTCTCTGTCTCTCTCCCTCGGTGGATGTGTATGTTTTGGTTTTTTTTTCCTATGTTCATTTCCAACGAGAGCACATTTTTCGCTAGCAGCTTATAAACAGCCATGGCAGCTACAATGCTGGCATTTGGTAAATGACATTTAACCGCGGGCACACCAGGCTTATAGCTAGCGCACCAAAATAGAAAGATATATGAACACAACGGAAAATAACCTGACCACAAAATGAATTTTATTGTTGTTGAGTGAAGGCATGATGACGTCGATAGCAAAAGTTACAATTAATCCGATGAAATAGACTATTCGACATATCTCACTGTCTCTATCTCTCGTTGACTATAACCGATCCATCGAACTTATGCATTACACTCGGATCATTATTTGGGATTGTGGGTTTGGTTTTGTTTTTGTGTGTGTGTGTGTGTTTTTTTTTTTAAGTGTCTTGCAATCAACAGTAATAATGATGAAAATAACAACTTCAGATCAAAGAGATGCACCCCAAAAATCACCAAAATTATCCAATTAAAACTCTCATGGAACTACCAAAAGCAGCTATGTTTGCATCTGTTTTATCTGTTCTACTCTACCAACCAACCAAAAAAAAACAAACAACCGGCTTACTAGAATAATCATCATGTAATATCTAATTCAGAGCTCCCTTTTCAGACACAGCTACCAACCTTGATGTTTAATTTATAAATATGCCAAAAATTGTGGTCGCTGATTTCACCGCAATTTGAATGCGCTTTCTGTGTTTCGATCGCTTGTACCGCTATAGCCACCATTTGAATGAGATGCATTGGCTGTAGAATATTAATACATTGCAATTCACAAGGTGTAATTGCTCTTCAACAGCACCGAATTTAAATCTGTCAGTTTGTTAGGTATTCGATATGTTAATAGTTGACTATAGCTAAAAATAATGCGTCTGGATGTGTATTTGTTTGCATATATGGTATAAATTCGTGTGTATGCGCGTGTCCTATAGCATATTCTAAGAAACGTTGAAGTTTGTATTATTATTATTGTTATTCTTTATTTCATTTGATTATAGTATACACAGTTTTGTATACACACAAAACAAAAATGGAGTAAAAATTAGTCCAGTTGGAGTAAATTTATTTAAAATGTATGGGAATTGACTCCAATACCAAAGATTTTCCAGAGCAGACCTTTTTTTTATATCGATAGAGCAGACCTTTTTCCCTAAAATTCATTTTTGTGTACGAAAATCTATAGCGAAAAAATATGGGAAAATAAAAAATACAAGCACCCAAATA
Source organism: Aphidoletes aphidimyza (assembly GCA_030463065.1). Lineage (NCBI taxonomy): Eukaryota > Metazoa > Arthropoda > Insecta > Diptera > Cecidomyiidae > Aphidoletes > Aphidoletes aphidimyza. The sequence goes on along the minus strand of CM059998.1, from coordinate 19,971,135 downwards.
CTTTTCCGGAAAAATCAGATCGATTTAATCACCTTATTTCTCAGTTTATCGATATTTTTATACAAATAGTGCGAAATAATTATAGCCGAATTTTCTTTTTTGGCATCAAAATCACATGAATCATCAAAACTTATATTAGATATGGCTAATTATTATTAAAAAAAATCTTATTATTATTAATAAAAAACATAACACATTATGTTATTAATATGTTAATAACATAACGCCTTTTTTTTGAAAAAAACAAAAAAAAACAAAGGTATTAAGTTTTTTTTTATTAATAATAAGATTTTCATCTTATTAATATGTTTGAAGTTAATAAAAAATAATCATTTATTAATTAATAAAAAATAATTCCAATATTTTCCGCGATATGTTACCATATTAATAAAAAAATAATTTATTAACGTTAATAACCAAATATGGTATTAAAAAAATATGTAAATAAGACGTTTTTTTTATAGTTCAGCTGCTGACTTCAAACTATTGGCTGCGTTTCGAATGAGTCGACGTTTTTCAGCCGCTGAGATGGTCGGACGACGACCGGCGGACACTTTTTTTCCATTATTCTCGTGATATTTCAAATAATTACGAACCTTTTTTTCACTTCGATTGATTTTTTGAGCAATTTTGTATATTGGAAGATTTGTGTTGTCATTTAAAGCCGATATTTTGGCTTATTCGACCTCGCTCAACCGTTTTCCACGTGGCATTGTTACTTGCTCTATTGTAGCACATGGAATGAGCCAATTTCAACTGGAATTGGTGCACATTTGATTGATAACGGTAAATTTGGTTAGTGGGAATCATATTCTGACAAGAAACGAGCATTCATATTGAGAACTGATACCAGAGGCGTTGCAATGCGAAATTCGACTAAATTATTTCGCACCCATTTTTGAAAAAAAACGATAAATTGAGAAATAAAGTGATTAAATCGATCTGATTTTTCCGGAAAAGTATTTGGGTGTTTGTATTTATTATTTTCACATTTTTTCTGCCCAACTTTATGTGGATTTAAAGGTTATTGTGAAAAATATTCATGAAAATAAAAATTCGGCTATGAATATTTCGAGCAATGTATACGTGCTGCCATAAGGCCAATTGTTTTTATTTTTTAAAAATCAACATTTTAGTTAAAAATCTATAGAATATGATTTCTTGAAACTATCATACACAGTACAGGCCGAACAATTAAGTACAACAAAAAAACACATTTTTCTTAAAAAATACGGCTATTTCGATTAAAAAAAACTATATATTATGTTAAAAATGCATAAGTCTCGCATAAACCAGTGATTTCTAACTTTTTAATTTACGGTTTTTTTATGATTCGATTCAAGAAATTTAGCAGAAAAGTAGAAAATCAGTATGAAAATCATCAGACCTTCTACCGTTTTCTCATTCCATTTACTATTTCTATGCTTTAAATTTCACACCAAAAAAAATGTTCAAAACGGTTCGCAGACAATCCGAAACTTGACACTCGTTGCGTAGAAAGTAGTGCTCTGAACGCTCTCAATGTCGTTTGACAGAATTTCGAGTCAATGTTTTTCGTTGTTGAACGACGTTTAGAGCACTAATTTCTTCGTAGAAAACTATATTGCGTAGAACTCAATGATTGTTGAAAAAAAACTGGACTCACATCTTGTGTGAGTAAGCATCGTGTTCAACGATTTTTAGGCACCTATTATCCCTTGATTTGATTATTCATGAGATTTCATCATCGTCTCGAATTGGAATTAGTTTGCCATCCTATTGATTTTCGCATGTGACATGTTGGACATAATCTCCAGTTTAAATTTTGCGTTCAAAACGTTTTTGAACATCAATTTGAATATGGAACTGAATAGGTTATAAAACAGCACCGCAGTATAAATAAGAGGACCGTAATAGCGAAAATAATCAATTTAGTCCCTCTTCGTGTGGAAAATAGAATGGTCGTATCGGATAATAATGAAATGAACAGCGACTTTTTTCATAAATTTGTTTTGATGCGCAAATGCATAGCTGTGTGCAAAGATCGAATATAAATGCTATTATAAATGAAATTACATCGTTGTTATAATATCGATATATGTTTTAAGAGTTCCTATTTAAATAAGATGTGGGCGTATTTCCTTTGGTTTCCCACGCAAATCAACAATTCGCTAACGTTCGACTGTTTCCAATTGCATATTATGGTAATTTATGGCATTAAATATAAATCTGAACATGGTTTTTTTTGTAGAAATCATATTCCTTTTGACAAGTGTTTTGTTTATTCTATTGAATAAGAAAACCAATATTCATTTTTATACGAAAAAGATGCTCTGATTCAGATTTGAAGTCATTCAAATAATTATTTATATTTTTGTCTCGATCTAAAAATAGCTGAATGTAATCATTACTTATTAGAAATCCACAATGCAAAAAAGGCATTTTCGTTTTTTTTGGTGTTCGACAAATAAAAGAAAAAATCAAATCTAATTGAATTTCTTTTTGACGGCCACAGAGATTCAAATCAAATTTTTCTTTTTAATTTCATTTTTTTCCTTTCGTTCCTTTTTTTGTTCAGTCTGCTTTATATTTGAATCGCTGGAAATTTGCTACGATTTAAAATGCTGGTGGAACGAAAGTAGGCGCTTTTTTTAAAGCTTTTTACATTATAATGTATATTCCTTCATCATTTTCAAATAATAAATATGGAAATTGGGTTTTTTTTTTTCAAAAAATAAACCGGAATTTAAACGATTCAAGTTTCAAGTATGAGCTTTTGTATGATATCGCGTCTCGATCCATGCCATGCCATTCCGTGCGTCTTGATGTTTTTGTGCTGCGCCAATTTGCCACATTCTCTAATCTACTTTCTTCATTTTCGATTGCGTCAACTTGTATTGTTTGCGAACAGTGTGTGTGTGTGTGTGTTTTTTTTTTTAGTTTGCCGAAGGATAGACATTAAAGTGCTAGGTAATTGTTTTTCCGCACCAATTTTCCATTATATTCGGGCACTTAAAACCACTTTATTACATTATTTTACGTGGTGGTTTTTCCGGCCCCCTTCACAATTTTTCGATATGCCATTTGAAATGTGAAACGTTTGTTTGCGACCACTACCGTATCGTAGTCAATTGATTGTTCTAACGCCTATATATATATGTATATATTTCGAGTGGGAAAAGTATTTGGCTCATTCAATTTGTTCGTCGTTACATTAATATTATTCATTACTTGAGCCGCTCGGCCAATAATTTTGAATATAATATGAAAATCATGGTTGCACATTGAAAATGATTGTGGTGTTCGTGCATGATTTTGTTCATGACGTTCATGGCGTTCGTGAGATATGTGTGGTTTTTTTTCCTTCATTCAAGTCTTAAAGTTTTTTTTTTGTTTATTGTAATATGAAGCATTAACTTGGCGATGTCTCTTGGGCTGTGGAAACATAACATAAACGTCTTTTTAAAAAATGGAAAACTGTAATCCAGCGATGCCAAAAGCAGCCAGCAGCGCATTCGTAAAGCGTTTTATGAAATCTACAGCCAAAATTAATTAAATGATACCTCAACAATAGAGACATATTTCACACAGGCTCTGAATGTTTGACGGGCTTTGAATGTTTGAATTCTATTTGTATATTGTGTTGATTTCAGTGGCAGCATACAAGGTGCTGTGCCATCTCGTGAGGCCATACATTTTTGAGGTTCTTGAGTAAATTGTCAATTGTATTTCTCGTTGCCTCTCAAACATCAACTTAACATTTTCGTGTTTATTTCAGTGTTCTTGTCTGTCGACATCAATTTCAAATGGAGAAATAAGCACAGAGCCGGTATTGAGAAGTTTCAAGTTCATTGTGTTTCTGTGCAACTGACGAATTGTATGTCAGATAAAATTACACGTGCACCAATGGGTAAAACGGCGTCTGTGCATTTTATCGTGGTGGTCAATGATAGGGGCGATATGGAAATGAAGATATGGGGAGAGTAGAAATCTGGTTTTCTTATCACAATCAATCGACAGTGTTTAGTTTCAGCATATTTTCATGTTTACGTACTAAAACAACGGAAGTACTACTCACGAACGAGTAGCTGTCAAGCATTTCGGGCCAATGAGCAGACACATTTTGATTGGAAATTGTTGTTGCGCACATAAATGTGCATCCGCTCTCTGGTCCGTTACACATGCGAGAGAGAAACTATCCACACTCACACCTCCCGTATACCGTGGCATGGCACATGCACACAACCCCTCATCCTCATACCCATCCAACATTCCACATTCAACATTTAACATTCTCTCTCTCTCTCTCTCTCTCTCTCTCTCTCTCTCTCTCTTTCTGTTCGATACATGAGTGCGATGTACAATGGTGGGATTCCACCTTATGGGTTCCACATACGGGTATGGGGTGTCGAAACGTGAATAGAGATTTGCCCTGGTTCCTGAAAATTTAATTTAAATGAACTGTGTGATAAAATGTGTTGAATATTTGAATAATTCAAAAATTTTCCTTTTTCAAGCGTTTTCAGTGTGTGAGCTGTGTGTGTGTATGCACGAGGCTTGGGTGTTTTGTTGTCGACGGTTCGATGCATACAAGTTTTGTTTCGAACCACCAACACCACCAATGCCACAACTTCTTAATAATGGTTTTACAAAATTTTATTTCTGATTCAATTAAGCAGCACTGACGAATACCAGGCAAAACTTACATGAATGTTTGATTCTGTTTGATTGAAAGTTTCCGTGATTTTACCATGTTCATTCACATGATATTTTTTTTTGTTTTTTTTTCTTTCCTTCTTTATTTTCGGTTCGCCTTTCATCCGAAAGTCGCAGTTACCGTAGAGTTAACCGTCCAATATATAAGTTAATGTGTTAAAATTGAACAGACGAGCACGCATACTTGTCAATCACACGCAATTCATCGCATCTTCTTCACCCTGTAAATAACCATTTGTTCTATTCAAATACAGCAAGCAATAAAGTGAGTCAATTATAAGCATTAATTTTGTGCAATTTTTCTGGAGCAGCTGCTACACAAAGCGTAAATTGCAAAGGCAATGGGATGTGATTTACTTGAATGGAAAACCAAGTGGCCGAGAAAGAGAGAAAGAGAGAGAGTGAGAGAAAAAGAAAGGGGGGAGGAGAGAGGGAGAGAATGGGAGATGGAAAGAGAGAAACTGGTAGTGATTTTAAATTCATTTCTTTGCCCGTTCGAATTATTTGGTTCAAATGCTTGTCATTCTTGTGTCACAATATTCAAGCGGCGATTCCAACGTTCAAAAGCGTGCACTCGAATGGGATGTTTGTCGTTGTCGTTGAGCACATTAACATGAAATCGTAATGTATGCGCTCTCGCTCCCGTTTTCTCGTCCCCATCCACAATCACCATGCCCATTCTATTGAACCGATCCTCTTTTTTTCTCTCTCCCCCTCTTGGTGTGTGTGTGTGTGTGTGTGTGTATGTGAACGAACTGTAAAAGAATACAAGATGAAAGACAGGCAGAAGCAAGCAGCCGGAGGATGAGACATGATGACGAGAAAATTCATATTACATTTTGAGCATTCAGTATCACAAGCAGAAGAACTTAATAATGTTTCGTGTCCAAGGCAACAGTATTTTATTATGATGCTCTCTAGCCACTTTGTAGTGTTCGCAATAGTATTATGTGTACATGTGAGTGTGTGTGTGTGTGTGTGTGCGCGTATTAAGCTCCTTCTGTTAGATTTTGTACGGTACATAATATATTTTTTTGACATCTCGATTGACAAGTGGCTGACACAGAAGGAGGTTCATAGGCAACCAAATTACATTAGCGAACGAAAAAGAGCGAGAATACTTTGAACAAACTCAACAACATTTTTATTCGCTTCCCATAAGTGAATTGATACTTGTTTCATTAATCGAAAACTGATTTTGTATTACATTAAGTTTGCAAAACAGGCACTCAACAACAACAACAACAAAATCGCTTGGTTTCGAGCGCTGACGAAACGCACAAAAACTCAACGCGATAGCTTTACAATATTTTAAAATCGATGCATGTGCTCGCCTGTTGGCCTACCATCTGCATCATGAGATATCATTCGCAGGCACACATTGTCTTCGAATTGTGAAAACATGCTTCATTGAAGAACGCATCACACAATTGACTATTTTGAGAGGAAACTAATTCGATATTTCAAAGCTTTGTTGAATGTGATGTGTGTCCTAAGGGATCCACCTTGCATTTTCAGTTAATCACACCAACCACACACAAAATGGAAAATCAATGGTGTGTGCGCTGAATAAATACCTAAATTTAGTGCATGAATGATTTCAATACGATAGCAATATTTAGTTTCACTGAAAAACCGTTAATGTTTTTTTTTTAATAGTTGGGCAATGTGAATGAGTATAAAGAGTTTTTCGTACAATGACAAACGACATACGTTAAATTTATCACCAATTCGCAACAATCGTCTGGTTCTGAAACTAATTTGAAAATATATTTCATTTTCACCCCGACAAACAAAAAATCGTGAATGTTATGATTGAGCCATAAGCTGACAAAAAAAACTGAAATGGGACAACTCAATGCAAAAATTTGCGTACACTTTTGTACACAATGTTTTAATTTGTGTTGTATGCATTTAAATTTTATCAACATATTGATTGCTCATATTCATGCAATGTAAATCGCAACAAACGATTTCAATGTGGATTCTGTCAACATCAAATCATCAAAAACACTTTTATTTTGCGCTCGCTCATTCACTCCCTCTGTCTATTTCCCTTGAAATTCTATGGCCATACTCGTTATTCCCTCTCGTCGATTCCCATTGATTTCTTTGTGATCACTAAACAACATTCACAACATTTTGTACAGCATCAAACCAAACGCGCGAACACATTTCTCTCTCTCGCTCACACACACACACACACACACACATCATGCACACTTCTTTCATCCGTATTTGTTAAGCTGTTCACGTCAAATGCACGAGAACATTTGAACGCGAATACCGAAAATCGCAACAAAATTCTCAACCGAACCGAACCGAACTGAAATGAAAGGGATATGGAAGTGAAAGCACACCCTCACACATAGACACCGCATACAAAATATCATCACAGAATTTACAACTAAACTGAAATATTGTGGGAAGTTGATTATAAAAGTTTTTTTCCGGCGAAAAGTTTTTAATGTGATTTCGACATGCAATATACACAGTTGAAGCAGCGAGACTCCGAAACAGCCAACATCGAAAATATTCGCACACTTATTTTGTTTCTATCTCTGAAGCTCTCGTTCTCTCTCTTTCTCTCTCTCTTTCCCGCTGTTTTCATTTTTTTTTTTATTATTTGAACGCCATTGCAACTGAACCGAATTTTCTAACGAAAAATCCGCAAAATTTATGACGAACATGGACCAGAGTACACGTTCGGTTCTTTTTGCGAAACCATTGTGATAAATATATTTATTGTCCGTCGAGAAGTGAGAACAAGCTTCGAAAAGACAGCCATCATCAAAAAACAATAATTTAATAAATGTTGCGGTCGCTTTGTTCTTACTATTCCATTGCTTTGGCCACGTATATTTTTTTCTTTCTTTCTATACTTCCATTCCATTCGGATACTGGTTGTTGGTGTTGGTCGTGCTGTTTTCTTTCATTGAATCTCAAAATAGTTCAGGAAGGGCAGCCAATAGCAGTTTTTCAATGAATCCAGCAGCCACCATACAAGTAATGAACGGAAAAGTTTATCAAAGTACAACACCAAATTGACATGATCACTGAAAGAGCACAAAAAAGGTGCAGAGAATAAGTTGTAGTTTAAGTGTAGACAAAAGAAAAAGTATGGCGCACAGAAAAAGAGAAAGCAACAAAAAAGAGAACGGACAGAAATGTTGAAAACCTTTTCAAAGTATATTCAGAAGATGGTTACGATAGTGCACAAGCTCGACGCTTATAAGACTGGTCACCGTCAATATATGTCATTATATTTATATTTCGTTTTCTTTTAAGTTTTACTTGTAAATCTCTCATCGGTGTTTCTGTGATACTTTTCGATTCGAATTACAACCAAACGACTCAATGAAAAATATAGTTCAATTCTGTTTTTTTTCCTTTTTGTACAGTCCAGTTCATGTGGAATTGTTTTTTTTTACCAAATACAGTAAAGCCTCAGACATGTGAAGCTTCAGCAAATAGATGGGATTTCTTATAGAAAGTTATTTGAAAGCAAGAGAGTTTTACTATATATAGTGCTATAGTATTAAGTGTATATTTATTCGCATCAAAATAACTCTTTAATATAATATAATAATAGCATAAATTGTAAAATAATGTTTATACAATTGGCAGCATGTATGTATTTCGTTGCACATTTTGAACACACACACACACACACACACATCCAAATTCTCAAACTAAAATCTATATGTTGTGTTTTGGTAATAATGATTTTGCCTTGGCACCAAATCTTTTAGAACCCACTGAATTAATCGATTCTGAAATAAATGATTACATAAAATCTATCGTTTAAAATGAACGGTACTCGATATTCTCGTTTATAAGAAGTTTGTTCCATGTATTGCATTGGCTTTGACGCTCGCGCGCGCGCGCGTGTGTGTGTGTGTGTGTGTGTGATTCTGTTGAAATGTTAAAAATAGACGATTCGTAATTATAAAGGCCACAATTAATTAATATTGAATGCTCGTGGCAACATCATCATGCCACTATATGAAATCTGCAGTCGTTAATTCACTTAACACTTGGCCCAATAGCAAAACAACAACACAATCTGGTTGGTTGGTGCTCGTGCGTCAAATGTGTGCATTTACAATTAATTTAAAATCCTATTAAGTACTTTCACATACATACATTCACATGTACATATGTGCACATTGAGCACATTGAATTACGTGGAATAACGAGTTTCATGTTAAGTAAATCCAAGCGTCATTCAAACAGATGGCCCTTAAAATGGTTTGTCGTAGGTGGAATGAAAGCACCGATGAAATGAACAATTGTTAAAAACAATCATATTTTTTTGTGTTTGGTACTGTGTGATTGCACACCGAAATGCATTAAATGTCAATGGATTAAAATAATATGACCGGAGAATATATAAATTCACTGATAATCTTCACTAGATATGCCGTTCCTCCCTGGGCATCTCTTCTCATTTCTATAAATATAAAAGTCTTCAATGTAAGTTTACTTCAGATACAATAAATATACACTGTCAAGAATAGTTTGGTAGTAATGCTGGATTCATCAAATGGTAATGAGTTTGTGGCTGTTTTCATGTAAATCCCAAAAATCAACGAAATTTTCATGAAACGGTGATAATTGTTGTTTAAATGAGCAATAATGAGATGGAAAATGGTCGAACTAATATTTGTTTCATATGTGAATCTTTTGAAAGGAACTCCATTTTTAAAAATCCAATGGGTAGGCTGTTGAACATGAGTAGTTTTCATGCACATAGTTAGTCAGAGTGTATGGGAGGCTTAGATCGAATATATACTGTCATCCAAGAAAATTCAAACGGCAATAGTAAATAATAAGGATAGGATATTTGTAACCGATGCTGTCCTATCTTGTATTATACTGGCACATGTCAATCGTCAAAAAAAAAACTCCACTTATGAGGCACTGTAATTATTTTTAAAATGGGAAATGAAAAATAAAAAATCAGACTGTAATCAATCGATTTCGATTTGAATCCCCTTAGCTCGTTTATCACTTTGTTAAGTTCAATTTCAAAGCTTATTTTGTACGAAATACGATACGTTTTAATTAGAAATGTGAACAAGCGAAGAGCGTTTTGTGGAATTTGAGTATGAACTTGCGTGACTGAAAACGATTGGAAGAGAAAGTATTTGAATTATGTGGAAAATTGATATCATCTTTTATCTGATGTTGAAGTTTTCATATGTATATGGGTGTGTGTGTGTGTGTGCTTTTCATGTGAAAGTGCGTCGTCTGAAAACCTCATTCAAGTGCTTTCTCCGGCTTAGACCAACGGATTTATCATTGGAATTTTCATGCGTCAGATCTTATAAATTTAAGATGTCGCGTCTGCAAATGACATAATCATTTCTGAATACAATAATTAAATTACCATGAAGTGGATTTTTTTCTATTATTATGTACTACATGAAATGTAGAACTTTTGTATATATTTGTCGTTATTGTTCGTCCAACATAAAGAGAATCTGTTTTAATTTCGCTAAAATGGTTAATTGTGGATTTAGTGTTAGTTATGGATAGAGTTAGTGTCTAATAAACAAAAATTGTGTATTAATTCAATCATGTCAACCAATGACCAGGCAATCACCAGGGCATATATATGTAGTTCTATCTGCGAACCAATGCCTGCCAATGACGATGCACTCTGGTATACTAATTAGGTTCTTTTATTGATCAACAACAAATTGTAAGAAAATAAATCCAATGTTTCAGAGCGAAGCGGCTTTCTTGTTTATGTTCTTAAAACTGATCCAAAAACGGAATGTATTTGTGTTCTGAACGTCGTACAAACATGAGTGAATGAACAATATACAAAAAGACACAGACACAAATATAGCCGGTAAATCCATAATCAAAGACGGGCTAAATTGAACTTATTCAGAAGCAATTTCGCTCACGTCATATCACTTAAGGAGCTCAAAGCTCGGTCTCTTAGGAGAAACAGAAGAATACTGAACATTGCACATAACGAAAATATGGTTTTGGAAATCTGACTTGTGCATTCCAAAACTTTGAGGTAATTATGAGTATTGCATAAATATTCTTCTGGATATGCAATGCCAAGGCATTTGTTGTCTAACTCTCATTCCATGACACACTTTAGATACACTCACATATATTTTTATGGCAGCATTTATAATGCAAATATGAGGCTCTCGTGCATACACGTGGTTGGTTGATACGTAAAATGTACTTGCCAAATGCCAATTGTTATGTCTCAGTGCAAAGTCGTTGTCATTTTCGAACCACAAAATATTGAATGTATTTTTGGTTCTATTCGAGTAAATTGCACACGCGTGCTGCCTGTTGAATACAACAACTCAACCCCCCCCCCTACCCCAAAACAAAAAAACATGTTTGCCCACATTTTTAAGCGATCGACGGAAAGGGCAGAGTGCGAGCAAGAGAGGGCGAAAGCTACTTGTTATACATGACATTGTGGAATGCAACGGCATTCATAATGGCAACCAATTTATGGTTTCTATATAGTTTTTCGCAATGAAACACTCTCCGCCATCTCTTTGCAGTTGTTGTTGTCGTCGTCATCATCATCATCATCGTTTGCATGTGAAATATGCTTGAAACTTAATTTTGTCGAACGACAATACCAAAATGGATGTGCATTGTTATGAAAACGAAACAGTTCGTATTGAGTGGCATACCAAATTATATTTTATTCATTCTTCATGCACACAAACCATCGACGGGGGCACACAAACGATCTCCAGCACATGAATATACACTTTGGTGATGAGGTTGAACAAGTGAAATACAGTCGGGCCGTATACGGTTCATTCGGTGGTAAGCATCTATTCGCGCATAGGATATGTAATTAAAATACCTTTTCTATTGTGTTTAGATATGACAATTTAATTGAGAAGCAAACAAAACAAACGACGAGATAGAGAACACTTGGCATCAAAACAATCGAAATACAGAGCAGAGCTGAGCCGTATACAAACATGGTTGGCACACTTAGAAAAGTCAGCCGTTCAACTTTCTGTGAATGTGTCCCTTCTCTCTCTCTCTCTTCCTCTCTCTCTCTCTCTCACACACACACACACACACACACACACGGTTTTGGCATTATTATTATGACAAACGCTGCATTACATGTATACCAAAATTCTCTGGCGATTTCAAAAGCACACTTTATACTGGATGAAAAACACTTGAAATTGGAAAATGAATAGAAGACTTAAGACCATAGTCTTTCGTAGAGTTCAATCTTGTCAAGCTTTTCACAGATTATTTGTTTGTTCTGTACCGTTTTTTCTTGTGAGTGCTGCTTTTATTGTTGTTGTTGTTGCACTATTCGAGTTTGGGTTCGATTGCTGGTTGTTAACATTTTTTCTCTATTTTTTTTTATTCTGTTGTTATTCCAAAATTGGATTATATGCTGAATTTGAAATTGCATTCGCAACGAAGCCCATCCGACACTGAATCGAATCGAACCAATTACACAGCAGCGGTGCAAGAGTGCATGGTGAGCGTTAAGTGTGTTCATGTTAAAATTAAGTTATTTAATTAATTCATTTTATGTGTCTAATATGGAAAGTCTCTGGAGCAATGCATGAAAAAATGTTTGAAAAGCGCCATCATACGCGGCGCTGACAAAATGAAACGTGCGAAAATTAAATTGAAATTGCAAAACAATGAAAAATTGCAGCGCTTTTATTATGCATATTAAAGAGGGTTCTAGGCTCCTGGGGAGACATTTTAAGTGTAAATAGCGCTAACACACACACACACACACACACACACACACACACATATATACAGGGTGTGACGCTACGAGAGAAAAAAAGGGCTGAAAAGTGCCTTACGCTCATAAAATAATTTATAGCTAAGTAACGCGCATAAATCGACCTGAGACCAAAATTACTGCTGACAACTATTCACCATTTGGCTAATACCAAATTCATTTTCATGTGAGTGTGTTTGCATTGTGCACACCTAAAAATAATTGCACATTTTGTTAGCATTCAGAGACGATCGTCGAACCATACATAAATAAAAATATTAAGAAACGAAACGCTGTTAAGACTTACCCGCTCACGATTTATGCCTATTTTAGACTATTTAATGTGCTTAGAGAGGTCAATGTCTGTTCGGTATACAGACACACACACACGCACTAAAAGCCGAACCCACCTAAATAAAATGAACTTCAATCGAACTGAAAATAATGAGCATTTAAGTTGAATGTCAGATAGTATCATAGCAAAAAAGGCATTCGTCTTATTAGATTATATCGATTGAATTTATTCATACATTGAATTGTTAATATGTTCTATAATTTCAGTTTCAACAGTAATCGTCGATTTGATGCGCGAGAAGAAAACAAAAACAAACAAAAACCGGGGCCATGTTTCATCACGCTCAAAAATCGCGGTGGTTGTTATTATTGTTGTTCATAATGTGTCAGCCAATGCATTGGTTTTTGGGCAATGGGCGAATATTTTGGCTAGTAGTTTTTCCCAGTAATAATTGTATTGGACATATAACACATAATATCCGGTGGACCATATAACCCTTGTTCTATTAAAATTTCAATTATTTTGCATTTATAAAAGGTATTAACATCCATTAAATTATTATCGAAATCGCATAAAATTTATGTACACACGATGCCTTGTGAGATAAATTGCGATGTGCCGTATGTGATGCACATTGAATGAGATAGAAAAAGACAGCGCACGGTGCGATCACACGCAAAAATGCATTATGCATTATTTAAAAGTTGTGGCCATATTATATTCAACATACATCGGCCGGACCGATGAACGGTCTTTTTGAAATATTCAATTTTTTTTTGTTGTGTTTGGTTGCCGCTTTCACGGTCATATTCGTTGGTATTACACATTTTTGCAATGGTGCAAATAATTTCCCGCCGGAGTATTTACACCCATTTTGCCGCATAAAATGTGTGACACACAGCGACTAAAGTAAAGATCGATCGGTGAACGTGTGTGTTTGGCGTACGCGTGGAAAATCAACAACAGCTCAGTCCGTCGATGGAACCGTCATAATGTTGAAATCTTTTAATAACATATAAAATTTAATGGGACTTTAATTGGACTTAACTGTGATAATGAATTAAAATTTTCAGCATCATTCATTTTGAAGTTGATGTTTGTGCAATATTCACTCACACACACACAAACGAACGAATGAACGAGCGCACCCCGTGCATGCAGTATTCCAATATTTTGGGGGTGATCTGATTCGAAAATGAATGTGATGAAACCAATTCAATGCAAAACAAACAAAGACCATGCGAATACAATTTGTGCATCGCTACGCGTGCACATTAATCGAAAACAGTTTGATTTTCATCAGGTATACAATAATAGAGTAATGGCTGCATATTTTTTTAATTTTTTTTTGGCAAAATATTGCTGGCACCAACAACAATACATGGTTTTTGAAAAGAGAGATATAGTCAAAAATGTTGCAAACGAACCAACAACAAAACACGACAGCTTATTTCTTTGAGTGCATCAACAAAATCCAATCAATAAACCTTTTCAACTGTTTCATTTAATGAATCTTGCTTTTTTTGTCGATCAGATTATTTTTTTGCTGTTGTTATAAAATTGACATACTCAATATTTGATACTAGATTTGAAATAGTTTCAATATAAACTGAAATACGTTGATTTGGCAACCAAAAATGGTTGTTGTTTTTCTTTATTTTTGCAACTGTTTATAACTTTGATGCAATAAATTTGAAAATAATCCCAAATATTGTTTCATTTTCATGCATCAGTAATTAATTTATTTTTTGCTTTTTACTAACCATTTTGATTATTAAATCTAGAACTAAGCTCAATGGATGATGTGTGTAAATGAGCCATGTGCTTGGGCGTGTCCTTACACGCATGAGCTCGGATTAGTACAATTTTGTATTTTTGGTTTGCATGATGACGACATGCGTATTTTTGAAGGATTTAAAATTGCAGCTACCAAACACACCAAATCAATATCATCTGAGTGTTGATACTATTGCCGTATTATGGTGAACGCACAAATAACATACACGCGGCAATTATATTCAGAACACGATTTCACGTGTTCATTGATTTGAATTGATACTTTCACATGTGATGCCTCATATACAAACATTATTACTAATAGAAATGCTAATAAAAATATTAAATCCTTTGCAGTGTTTATGTGTTTTAAAATGGATAACACGTTTCTAGGAGCGTCTTAGTGGGACATATCACGTTATCATTAGATTCCTTGTACATCCTAACTTTGTCACAATTAACTGTCCTATTTCCAAGGGTGATGCTCGAGGGGCAAATGACTACCAATACTACTAAACAAACGTCAAAAGTACCGGATAGTACTGAAACAAAGTCTGCATCTACTGATGTATACATGTCAAGAAATGCTCATGACTGCGATATATGGACGATATTCCATATTTTTTTAAATTTTTTTTTTATCTTCTAATTTTCATTCAATTGCTGAAATTACGGGCATTAAATATGTGCTGAAAGGGAACTTATCTCTTTCTCATCGTTGACATTTGGCATTCTTTCATTGGCTTGGCTTGGCTTTTCTCAAATATATTACAGTGTGTTTGAAGCAATGAATTTCAGTAATTTTGACGAATCGAATTTTAGCAGCGACATTCAGTCATTATATATTCTGTAAAGGCATTTGAACTTGTACACAATTTATGAGCTTCAGACGAGAGAATTATTTGCATTGTACCATTGATTGGTTCATGTATCCATAGAGCAATCATCTCGAATCGCCACATTTTACTCACTGATATCCTCAGTGTGTTCAGTTCAGTTCGGTTCATTTCGATTCAATTCAATTTTATATATAAATGTTCATTAAATTTCATTTCAAATGGAAATGGCGAAAATGGTTGATGTGTTCGAGTGGGAGAAGATGGATAATTGCGATTGCCCTCTGGGTTTTCATTCGGAATTCAACGCAATATTTGTTTGTTTGTTTGTTCTGTTTTGATTCTTCACTCATTGTTGTTTTTTTCCCAACGCTCTCGAGTAATATTTTGTGTTGTATTTTTGTTGCTGTGTCTGTTGATGTTTGTTTCTTTTCCATTATCTACATTCACTTTGCATACAAAAATATATACGAATAAAAAAAGCAACGTTTATTGCCTACCGAAATCGAAATAAATTACGCTAAATGCGAATACTTTCGATTATGTTAAATTTAAACAAATTTAAACTACCATTTCCACCACCATTAAAATCGCCCTCTTCACAACAGCACACTGTGTATAATTTAACAAATATTTTGATAAACATGTGTGGCCATTTAACGAAACAAATGAATTTGTACCAGTATACACATTAGCAGGACAGACGGATTCGATGGTAGGACATGAACGAGTTTTTGTGATACACTAAAATGAAAATGAAATGAAGTGGAGAGTACGACCGATTTGTGTAAGCATTCAAATGACCAGTAAACACATTCACGGAGCTAAATGGGCAACATCATTTTTTTTTTCATCATTTAAATTAGAACAAACTGTTCGAATCAACGGATTTCAATCGATGGTAAAAATAGGTTGGCATTTTGAAACATAATTAAATAATACGGTAGAGAGCTCAGCACAAGTCACTCTTCGTCCAATATCAAATAGAAAGGACCTTCATGATATCAAATCTTGAGAAATGTTTAAAAATTGAAAGAATATAAAGAATATTGACTCAAAGAGTCACACACAAGAAATGTGTTCATTCTGAGTGAAAAATGATCCTGAGAACTACTATTGTTTGAAAATAATCTTCACTTTGAAGAGGTGTCTTAAATTCGTAAACTTATATTCACACAATTGTTGCTAGAATAATGTATATAAAAGGGTGAAAGATTTGTTCTGAACCGGTAAAAACTGATGTGTACACTCAATTTACCCCAAAAATCAAAGTGGACAGTTAATTTTTAACGTTTACGCTGGATGCTTTTATTTAATCCCAACAAATCATTCTAGTTGCGAATTTTATGAAAAAGAGCATGTTTACTGGTGAATCTCACGTTTGGGAGTAGAATAGAAAACAGCTTGTTTGAATGTTCGAACATGAAGCACCATCTCCAGATACGGCCATATGTATGTATCGTCTGACTGAACTGAACTGAACTGAACTGGAAATGAAACATTTAGTATACAACAACTGGATTGTGCGTGTGTTACAACACATTGTATATGAACGACTGAAACAGAAACAAATAAAACGAAAGAGAAACGGATAAAAAGGGATGACACTTGATTGATTTAATTGAAATTGTAGCACAGCGAAAATAAAAAGGGTTTCATATTTATTATGCATTTGGTATTGATTTATGTGTATTGTGTTTTGTCAGCTGTATACGGCTACACCTATCTCTTTTGCGCTCTATATTTCTATTTCAAGCTCGTTGTCTTTGCCCCCCGTCCTCCTTCCCCCTCCCCGATTCGAACGCAAAGAAGTTGTTATTTATTTATCCATCAAGAGTAACAATAACATTCGACCGAACGACACAAATATTCTGACAATCGAATGTCATTTGAGGCGGAAACAGTAAAATATTTGCATTTAAGTCAATGGGCATTTACCAGCGACCTTTGTATGCCATTTTCAAACATGGAATTTTATCAATCACATGCACATTACACATTAAAACGTTTCATTTCTGGATTCTGAATCAAGTTATTTTATGCATTCAGTGTTCGAAACATCGATCATTAGAAAATCGAATCTTAACAAAACAGAGCTCTCATTTGTGGGCCTATTCGATAAAAAAATAAAAAGAACATTAAATAATTTTTTTTTGTATCCAAGAAAAAAAACTACCTAGACAGCTTAGAAGACAAAAATCACGTTCTGGATTTAAATAGATCAAGTATATATCATAATGGCCATTGAAATGCTGCTCATCAAGAAGAGGTTGCATTGTAAGCAAATATGATTATTTTCATAGCGGGTTTTTTTTTGTCTCTTTCTGTTCGTTTTCTCTGAACCTAAACGTTTTTATCAACGTTGAGCTTAGCATTTCAAGATCTATTTAAAGAAAAGTCGATGGATTTTGGGTTTAAAACTCATTTTTTACAACGAATGTCGACGAAAATGAATGCAAAATGAAAAATAAAATTGAATTATTTTCTACGAATTGTAGAATTTTTATCGTAAAGAAATTCCGGTTTCAAAGAACGATTGAAGTAGTTCGGCCGCAAGACGACTCATCCAATTCACCCTGAAACAATTCGAATCAAATCAACTAGACTAGGGCTTTGCTCGGCTCAGTTTGGGCTCACTTCAACCATGTTGAAAGCGAAAGCAAAAAGTAAAATTAGCCAATTTTTATCGCAGATAGGTCGTCCCTCATTGCTTTGCGAACGCAAATATATGTAATATATATATTATATATATATATGAATCTATGACGCACCTTCTGAAATGGCCAAGTGTTCGGTTGTTATCACGTTTCTGCACACCATACACATTGTTCAAAGTCAACAACATCTTTGTGAAAAAAAAGAAGAAACGCCAAAACAGTGTTATCGGGCATTGCAACCCGTTGTTAATGGAGGGGGAGAGTGGACACATTTTCATAATTAATTTTGAAAAGATGACCCGAATCGATAAACATTCATTTATTCTCGAATTTTTAATATATATATATATATATAAGGGAGTGTAGGTAGTTGCGGGACACGTTTTGTAAAAAATTCGTAACTTTTTCAATAGTCAATATTATGCAGACATATATATACCGTTTCAAAGGTAATTACCATACGCAACTTTTCTCCAAAGAAAGTACCTTGATTCCATTAACCGAAAAAATTTATCAACAATTTGGGGACGATGTGATTTTTTGCCAAAAAAAAAATGTAGGCAGTTACGGGACACCTGAAAAAATCACAACACAATGTACATACATGACGTAAAACCCTCATAAATTAAGAAAATATCAATGTTTATTCAATATGAAAGCCTCCAGTGGCAAAAATAAATTTAAAAAAAGAAAAAAAATGGCAATTTTTCACTGCAATTCATCTTCATCTTCGTCCAAGTCCGATTCGCAGTGCTTGCAAGTGAAGAAGCTTGCCGTCATGTTCGCACAGCTCAAATGAACTGGCCGCTTGCATTCATTGCATTTGATGGAATTATTAGCGGTCAATTTTCTCGGCAACAATGGCGTTCTTCTGTTAGTTTCACGCACGAATTCCATCAAAACATTATCTTCGACCGACGAAATATCATCAAAACTGGCTTTTATTTTCTTCAAATGGCGTTCTAATGTGCTCTTTTGAATTCCATAAACTCTGGCAGACAATCTTAAGCCTTTATTCAACAATAAACAATCTTTAATGGCTTGAAGTAGCGCATTAAAGTCAATTGAATGCGGTTTGGATTGTTTTTTTGGTGTTGAAGATGCTTTCTGGGGGGTTGACATGGCTAAAAACACAGAAAAACTTGAGTTAAATCATAACAAACACTTTAGTTTGACATAAATGGCGACATTTGATCGAAGTTATGTCAAACATATGCTTCGAGTGGGAAAAACCAGGTGTCCCGCAACTGCCTACACGAGTGTCCCGCAACCGCCTATTGACGCCATTTTTTGAGTGACAATAAAACAGATTTTTCTCTCATATAATGGCTTGAATCATTATACCATCACAAAATATACTTCAAACACTACACATATATGCATTATACTCACCGTTTTTAGTTGATTCACTACACAAAATTATTGTTCAAAAAAAACGTGTAGAAACTTTTTTGAGATTTTTTTACACGATGTCTGGAGCTAACACAAGCAATGCGACTATTCACTTCGGTGTTTTACCAAAAACTGCGTAAGGTCAAATGAGAAGTTTGACACATGTCAAATCGGCCATATTGGTATTGCAACATGGAAAAAATCGACTGTCCCGCAACTACCTGTGTCCCGCATCTACCCACAAGACCTTATATATTTTGTGTTTCTTAATACACACGATGCAAAACACGCGCAGAGCTTAACAGAGCGCACTTGTCCATTCATTTGTTTAGTTGTATCAAAATATCGAACGAATACTTTTATTATTGGATCCTTTTAAGCGCAGTAATTCGTTGGTGTCTGCTGTGCCATTCACGTCTCCTGTGTCATACCGGTGATGGATACATTCACTTCAATTATATTAACGAACAAGTCAATAAATTATAGTTGTCATGTCTCTCCATTTAATTGAGAACAATCAATTCATTTTCCTTCTATTTTTATTCCATTCTTTGTCGTTCTCGTTGTCTTTATCAATCTGTGTGTGTGTGTGTGTGAGCGCGAGTGAAAAACTACAACGCTAGAGTTTGTGTGTTCGTGTGCGAACTCAGTTGTCTGCTGTTATATTCTATCCATTTAAATGCATTTCGTTGACTATTGAAACTCGTTCGACACACACACACACACACACACACACACACACACATAAATAAAGATTAAACAAAGAAGAGACAGAAAAAATATGAATTAAATAAAATGGAAAAGACTTCGAACAAAAGAGATGCGTCGCAACGAACGGATCATAGTGTTGCGGTCATAGTGTGCCAATGGTCTGTATTCGAACATTCGAACTGAATGCTATTCATATGGCAGCTATATTGAAAGGAAAATGTAAAGCGAATCGATCTCCTGTCTACATGCATACATGCAAACGATTCGTTCGGAACGAACGAACAAGCTAGGAAATAGACCAAGTGGACAGTATTGTGTGCTATAACGTTCACATTCACATCAACGGCAATAACAATATCAAATATTTATGTAATGTATTAGCAGTGACAGTACCGGCAACAACATTGTCCAGTAACGAAATAAGTGTATAATGGAAAATTCAAAGAGGTAAAATGATAAGTGCAAGCCCAGAACTACAGAGAGAGAGAGAGAGTGAGAGAAAGAGAAAAAGAGATATGATCAATACGCAGTTTAGAGATTGTCGAATGAGTGAGCACCAAATGAACGAATATTGCATTATCGATAAGCGTTCAGCAGCGGCTATAATATATTGTATTATATAAAATAGAAGAATTGTTTTGAAATGAAAGAGAGACAGTAAAAAAAGGGTTGAATTCAGAGAACACACGGGACATAGGACATGTGGACATGGGACTGTACAGAGTATATACAAACGATGCCAACACCAACTAACTGAATAACGATGTAATAATGGTTTCTCAGCCAAACATATGTTGCTCGTCACATAAAATGATATAAATTTTGTTGTATAAAAACATGAACGACATCGCCTCGTTCATTCCACGTCGTTTTTTTTGTTCTCGTTTTTTGATTGTGTGTTAACACCCTGTTTCGTGCAGTTCATGAAATTTGACTGCTTATATATACCAAGTTATAAATGTTAGCTAGTGGATACAGATTTGAAGGTTGTTTTTTTTCTGTAACATACATTGTTTTGTGTGAAAATATGTCTGTTTTTTTGTTATTGTCGTTTTTAAAGTAATTGTTCGAGGCGACAACATATGGATTTTTTGATCCATCAATTTATTACTATTTTAATATTCAAATTACTCTAAATAATTTTATTGAAGCTTGAATGCATGCATCCCATTTAAAAGCCGAAGTTAAAATTTAGATGAATTACAGTTCAATCACAAAGTCTCTGGTTCTCATGCATTTCCGTTGGTTTGGCAATAGCTCAACATTTTTGGCGGCACTCGCACTAATAAATAGAATAAATGTTGGCTTGCATGCTTCACAGAATTGTATGTAAACAGCGTCTATATTATGTTGATTGTTGAAATTACACACTATCTCTTAAGTTTTTGGCAAACTTGCCAAAAATTTCGCTCAAGATGATTTGCACAATGGAAATCACACGCGAAGAGAGAGAAAAAGAGATAGGTAGAGATAGAGAACAGAGAGAGAGAGAGAGAGGAAGAGAGCGCGAGAACAGAAGCGGAAGAGCGGAAGAGCAATGCTTTAAATTGCAAACTCTAAAATAAGAATGTGTGAAAGTATATGACGACGGCGGTACATCCTTTTCAATTGTAAAAAGATAATGAATGAATATTACGTGGAGTATTCACGACTTGATTAACATATGCGCTCTTCAACACGTGTGATTTCAAACGGATAAAAACTCGCGTCGCTTATTTCAATAGTTGAACGAGCGCTTGTTCGAGTCGCATAACGACGAACGATGAAATATATTTCCTAACCTCATATACCCTTTTTCGTTATTTGCGTGCGTACGATATAATTGTGGATTTTTTTTCGTCTACTTTTGCAGCAAGAAAATCTTTTTATTGAACTTTTTTAAATTTAAAGCAAGCGTGTAAACGAATGAACGAATGACGGAGACAAGGAACGCTGTGAACACTGAACACTTTTCTGTTTATTGTGCTGATCATCATTTATTTGCTCTTGTGTTTTCAATTCTTTTTTTTCTCTCCTGCGCATCATCGTATTCGCAGTGCGATTTGTATATTTTGGTGACAATCGAAATTAGAGAAGATGAAGAACAAGAAAAATACAAACTTCTAAAGGGAATTTGCTGAATTTTACATTATGTTTTGTGTGTGTGTGTGTGTGTGTGTATGTGGATTTTGTTGATTGTTGAAATTGAACATTGCGAATGGAATGTGTGGTACGGTGCGATTCAGTGCGTGAAAGAAGGGCCACATATTCAACGGTGGTCCACCATTATAACGGTTTAATAGAATTGCTTTCAACATACAATGGTTGATTGAGCTGATATTGTAGCATTCAAATATGCTAAATACGAACATTTTCTTTCATCTTTAAAAGTACATTTCACTCAAAACGATAGTATTGAACGAGATAAAGCCATGCGGCAAGGAATACGAATAGAAAAGAAAAGATAAAAATTAGCAGAAGACCAAGAGTGAACAGTGAAAAGCAGGCGCTTTTTGATTTTTCGAGCCATGGCTTGGCATGCACTATACCACCAAACACATGTTTTGTGGTGATTTTTTGTATCGCAAAACATGAAACTCCGAAGAAAGCGAATAATCCCGGTGCACAGCTGTAACAACAATAACGGGTCTAGAGCATTACCAGAGGATCTACATCTAAAACTTCTATTGTTCAAATTGATTGAATTACATCAAAATGTTTATCGACGGTTTTGTACGATGTTTCTCATTTGATGCAAAAATACTATTGCGCGCTCGATCTTTTGCCCTATTTACACTCATGCGGTGGCTGTTCCTCTCTCTCTTTCTCTCGCTCTCTCATTTTTGTGCGAAGTATTTACCCCGACAAGCTGTTGCGTTGTGTCCATGTCGTGAAACATCATTTTCAAACAATTGACATTAAATACCATTGGTAACCGCATGACTTACATGTGTTTTACTTTGCCGTACATCTGGATTGTGTTTTGATCTAAGCATATGTATCTACTTTTTCGTAGTACTTTAAGGCACTTAACGGTGTCCGAGAAGGAATAATAAAAAAAAGCAAGTAAAAGAAAAGGCGAGAAGGGGGAGAAAAAACTAACAATCAACGGCAACCAACACAACAAAACACGACACGACAATACTCGTACATCGTATATAGAATCAAACGCTGAACAAAGAAGATTTTAAGAACATCGATCGGTTGGATTGTCGAAACTCTGGGGGAATCAAGCGTCTAATGACCAAAAATAGCGGTAGCCATTCACTTTCTACAAAGGATTTAGGCAGCCGGATAAATTCAATGGCATCGAAACGAATCAAATAAGTGAGACAGAAAATGGCAGCGGTAGGATAGAAACGAAAATAAACTCGAAGAAAAATAACAATTTCGATTTATCACATGGACCTTTCCAATGATTAAATGAACACGGCACAGAATTTAGAGTAGCCATCAAATGCTTTGCATATGAATGCCAGTTTGTTATTCCAACTGAAACTACTAGTGTGGCATCATTTGATATACAGATACACATACACTGAATCGAATGAAAATTTATTTAATTTGCTTCGGTGGATATGTCCCGCAGGTTCATTTTTATTCTGTGGCTCTTATTTGATTTGGTATGTATTGGGTGCTTGTGTGTTTGTCGATATCTATATTAAAAGCTCCGAAATGTTCTCTGCGTATCACATTTTTCTCTCTTTCTCTCTTTCTCTCTTTCTCTCTTTCTCTCTTTCTCTCTCTCTCTCTGTGTGTGTGTGTGAGTGTGTGTGAAAAAGCTGCGATTCTTGTGGGTTGCACATATAATGGGCATGGTGTGCACTGCATTAGCAGGCAGTACCCAGTAGTAAAGCAATCCACGTTCATTGTTCATTGTTATTTGGTGCACACAAACGCACACAAAACCCACGAAGAATGATGTGAATGGCACTAGGATCCGAGGCAAAGGAGAGACTTAGCGACTTATTACAATCTAATGGCACTGAATCTCATTTGACAAGGGGAATCCACATTATTTAAATTTGCGTATTGTGTTACAATGCATCATCAGGCGAAACTAATCAAAATCTATTTTCAATAGCTCCAGCATGGATTGATTCGGTTCGGATCGCTTATCGAATCACTGGGAATTATTCATTTCTCCGCTTTTTTTTTCTTTCTCTCTCTCCCCCCCCCCTCTCTCTCTCTCTCTCTCTCTCTCTCTCTCTCTCTCTCTGTGTGTATGTATGTGTGTGTCTCTCTCGTATCGTTTCATTGTGTAGTTGTAATCCCAGTTCCATTCTTCTCGCTTTTGTTCGGCCACCCCATAAAAAGAGCTTAAACCGAGAAATGCGCTTGGAGCCTGTTGATTGACATGAAATTCAAATTAAATTTTGTATTCCATTTAATGAAATGCCTATTCAATCATACGACGCACATATAGACTTAAACAGACTCACAGACATATGAGCACGAAGAGAACGAGAAAGAGAGAGAGGGGGGATAGAGAGGCCGAGACCGAGTCATGCTGTTTGCATGCACACAAAAAACGAGATATGTAAATAAAAATCAGATCTCGTTACTTGTTCAAATCACGAACGTCATTTTTTTTGTTTTATTTGTTTCACATTATTCAGACCTTTCAATTCGGCAATGGAATTAATTGACAGTGAATGTAACTTTTAACTAAAAATCAATCAGAAATCAACGCAAAATTATATACATCTACTGATACCAAACATTTCGTTTAACACGAGAATTTATTCATTTTTGACGTATCATTTTTTGAAGCAAATTTAAATTTGCATACATTCAGAATCTCTCTCTCTCTCTCTCTCTCTCTCTCTCTCTCTCTCTCTCTCTCTCTCTCTCTCTCTCTCTCTCTCTCTCTCTCTCTCTCTCTCTCTCTCTCTCTGCGTATGTCCTTCTTTTATCTGTTTTTTTTTTCACTGTTTGGTTCAAATGGGACTCTTTCGATTTATTGCATTGCTCTCCCAAAATTCGTATGAAATCAAAAAAAAAAAATAAAAAATGTGGCCAAACACAAATACCTCGCTGAGCAATGGAAATTTCGTTATCGTTTGCGTATATTGCCATGTGTACGGGAGATGCTCTAGTTATTAGGACTTACGAAAAAAATGCGCAAAAATTACATGAACGATTCAGGAAACAGTCTTTATCTCATCACAAAATATACTTCAAATGCTACATTTATATGCGTTCAACTGAACATTAGAGAAAAAAAATTCAAATATGTTTGTAATTTTTTGTCAAACAATGTCTGTCTCACAACTGGAAGTTGTCCCACGACGAAAGCATCTCCCCAACCATAATTATTAACAAAATCTGATGTAACACATCAACTTTGATTGTCAACTGTAATTCGAATGTAGTGTGTGTTCATTCTGTTCGTTTCGCAACAAGTCTTTGTGCGTCACAAATATTTATCGGGGAAATCATGATGCAATCAGGCTCATAAACAGTATTTCCGGTTAATATGTTTTGTAAGCTAGAGTGATAACTCGTTACATTTACATGAAGCTTTTTTTTGTGTGTGTCCTCCCGGATGCAGGAATTTTTTGCATGTTTGTCGATAATGATCATCATCGAAATTGGCCACCTGACGTGATAATGAAAATTTCCGTTGATAAACTCCGACCGAAAATATTCGCTGTGATTTCCATACAAACAATGCTGTGATTTCCATTCGTTTCGCTCACAACTGTGTTATATTGTGAATAAATAAAAAACGCGTTCGAAAGCGATAAGAGAATCTAACTATTTGAAAAAAAAGAGCCAACAACACTTATGGGCAATGCATTTCTAGTTATTTCATTAATTGTTAGATTTCTATGTGTATTTTGAGTAACCACGAATTGTAAAGTACCTGGTTCATCTGTCGTCATTTTTGGAGTCATTCTCCAATTAGCATTGGAATTGCATTAGTGAGCGTTTGTGCTTTATCGTCGCAACTGCAATGGAAACTTAATACGAGTGGGGACGCCTTGAAAAATAATGACGCCAAGCTGACTCAAGTACTTTGTTTTTTTTTTTTTTTTCAATATTCGAGCTTCTATAAAGCAACATTTCAAATTGTGTGTAGTGATTGTATACAATCACAATGGAAGCGATGCGCCAACCACTTTTTTTCAGTATAGTCCATGATGTTATAATGAATAATGTATATGTATCGAAAACAAACATGTGACTTCAACAACAACAAAATCAGTCGTCAGTTGGCAAAATCAACGTGGAAAAACAGTTTATATGCAAATCAAGTGTCGTTTTTTTTTCTTCTTCTCTCATTCATTCACAAATACCAATCTCCAAAAATAGAGATAAAAATATTATTTCATTAAAATGTTACATTTCACTTTATCGTTTGCCACTCGCGTTTGCCACGTAATTCATATGTCATAAAACATTTGTGCCAATATTTTACAGCTTACCGAAGCCACTGAAAATTGTTTAACACAATAGGAAACACAGCGATGCGTTTGATACAATATATGTTTGTCATCAATTTTTGTTACCAATATAAATGTATCTACAGCCGTATATGATGGTTAACGTCACGAGGGTAGTTTGAAAAAATGGCATTACATTCAAAATTAACCAAAATTTGAGAGTGACAAGTATCGTTGAAAATATTAGGGTTTAACATTAAAAAGTTATTCGAATTTTACCCACACCTCGGGTGCAAATTTTCCTCTCATTTCCTAAATTCTGACTAAATCTCTAAGTGTTCAATTAGAGCCTTTAATTTGCAAAACAAACGATTTTATCATGATGTGACATTTCAACGTATACGTAAATCTCTGCTTAAGGCATACATTTTTCACCGATCAGGATTGCCAAGCCAAGTAATCAAATATATCATCGATTTGATTGAAAACCGCTTAAAAATGCAAAATGAGCGTGTTCCATTTGATGTATCAAAAATTATATGCCTAAAGCAGTTCGACGAGCCCACGGATCAATGTTGAACATGTTTGGGTGAAATTTTTGAGTCCAAAACATAAAAAAAAAACAAAAAATGAGGTGTAAATATCGAGTTTATAATTTATATCATAGTTTCAAAGCGTGTCAAATATTCAAGGAAATAGTTTGTCAACTGTATTGAGTTCAGAATGAACTTTTCGCCAATTAAATATTGTTCATTATTCATACAAGTTTGGTTGTGTGAACTTTTCAGCAAATCGAATTTATTGTCAGTTTCAAATTGAATATTCAGCTCGGTTTAATAAATGGTCTTGTATTTTTTTTCTCCCGTGGATTTTGTGTAAAAACCCGTTTGAAATTTGTGCTTTTTGTTTGACAAATAACATCTCGTTTGTTGATTTTTCAATAAGTTTTTGCCCAATTTCGTTCAACTGGTAAATAATAACAGAGCAAAAAAAACGTCTGAACATTTTTTTAAATAAATAAATGAAATGATGTCATATGGTATGTCAGTGGATTGCACTCCTGGCGAGTGACGCAAGCACCAAATTCTGTTACATGTTAGTGATTCATTTTAAACACTCATGACAAAGGTTTTTGAGTAGGTGGTCTCCAGGGGGAAGGGATGGCTAAGCGAAACAATTTCTTATGGATTGACGAAATCGCACCCCTCGAACCCCTGATTTGTAATTATTCCCACAAATGAGTAAATTCATGTATCAAAACTTTTCAGAGGTACAAAATTTCAATCATCTATCAAAATATGCGCCAAAAAATGGATATCAGAAATTTGGCCTCTTCATTTTGCTTGTGGCACACAAAAGTTTACCGCATTGAGAATTTTGTATATTATTGAAATATTTCGCGTGACGCTCAGATTGTACTTAATATTATGATTCATAGCACGTATATGGATGGGAGATTCGAACATACATTGGTTGCGGTCTCATGGCCTTGCGTTTTGCTTTGCTCTCACTTGCCAATATCGGTTAACTTGTAACTTTGTCACCGAAAACATCATGTGAATACGAAAATCGAGTAAAAGAGCGCGATTTAGGGAGAAAGTGCGTTTTTTCTCCACCCCGTAACATACTATATAGTCCTAGCTCGTTAGATTGTTACACTCTTTACCGTACCAGCCGGTAGAGCTGGATTTCAACTTCTTTGTTGCTGTTTTCGTTATCTGTATCGTTTTTTCTTTGCTTTCTATTTGGCACATTTCTATTTGCCAATGCTGAATCGCAATCGAAGTTTGTCGATACCCGAAAAAGCAATTTTACTGAGCACATAAAATTCAAGTGCAATGCAAATAGTTTTCTGCTTATATTTTTCTTGTTGTTGTTAT
The DNA here is from genome assembly GCA_030463065.1 of Aphidoletes aphidimyza. Taxonomy (NCBI): domain Eukaryota; kingdom Metazoa; phylum Arthropoda; class Insecta; order Diptera; family Cecidomyiidae; genus Aphidoletes; species Aphidoletes aphidimyza. The sequence continues at coordinate 19,942,760 of CM059998.1, read as the reverse complement.
TGTTGCCGTTTGTTTACACAAAAATGTACAATACGAATGATTGGATCGGCAAGATGTCATACATCTCGTTGGCCTTAGCAAGAAGAAAAGAAGAAGAAATTCCGCCGTCTTTCTGACCAAAAAAAATGCTTCACATCTGTTTATCAAAATGATGATGGAATTTGGCATGTTCGAGTGCAATGAATCGAGAAAATACACAAAGAGTATATATCAATAAAAAATAAAGAAGAAGAAGAAACCAAATCAGAATGCAGTGAAACAGATTTGATTTGTTGTTGTTGTTGTTGTTGTTGGCGGCGAGGGCTCTTTCTATTGTGGGTGTGTTGCACGCTTTTACATTTTTATACCTGAAGGAATTCGCTTTGTAAATGGGTTTATTTGTATGTATAATGGAAGCATTTGTATAAACGGCAGTGTTGATATTTGTTCTCGGTCTCCGCTTTTACCTATTTGCCAAAATCAAAGTTGTGCAAGTGTAATTGAGGTGGTTTTTCTTCGTTTTTATCCGAACAAAAATCATTTCTATTCTTGTGGCTTTAATGTGTTATTCCAATCAGTTTGTACTTTCAATAAATTCCAAACGTAAATGTAACGTTTTCAATATATTTTTTTTTTGTACACTCAAAAGTGAAATATTGTAAAGATATTTTGTAGATCAGTTTACAAACAAAAATACATATTTTAACAAATAACTAAACTCTTCAGATCATGAGGGAGTGATACAAACGAGCAGAGCAGTTTTAATTCTAATTCATCTAATTCATCCCTAGTAACATATCCGTGCATAGGTTCTGACATAGCCTCCAAGGTCTCAGATGACCCCCCCCCCTAACTTTTCGGACCCCCTGTGAATTCGTGGACCGTCTATGGATTTTCGGAGCTGAGGACCTCAACTTTTCTGAGCCCAGCTTACACAGATAGAATGGACTTTGAAATTCCACTCACAAGTAGCCCTTTTTGATTTGAGGGGAACCAAAAACCCCTTTTTCGTACACTACATAGAATCGATTTTTTTTGACACCCCTGTCGCATTTTCGGCCATGACCCCTCCGTTAATTCGGCAGTGTCAGAACCTATGTATCCGTGGATTTCATCGATAAAAGCGGAAAGCCTCAGTTCGGACATTTTTCAATATGTTCAAACTAAAAAACCCAGGGGCTTGGAACTACACAAAATCATAATATATGAGCACTTTATTCTCAGTATATGCATTTTATTTGCAAGCGAACGTTTTAACATTTTAGCGTATAAAATGCCATATATTTCATATTTCTGCGCATAATTGCGTATAACGCGAATATTTTCGTATTTTCTGACATCTCATGTTGTGTTCCAACAATGTTATAATTAGTGTTGTCAACGAACGAGTGTTCGCGAACAGCTATTCGTGCTCGTGGATCGATGTTCGTGAACCGAATAATGTTCACGGATAATTTCAATGAACAGTTCGTGCAGAGCATGCTCGTTGACAACACTAGTTGTAATGTGAACAAATCCGCAAAGTATCCGTGTTAAACGCAATTCTGCGCAGAAATATGAACTAGTTTTTACGCTTTAGTTTATATTTTTTTTGTATGTTGAAGTTCCGAGCCCATAGCTTAAAACCTATGGGCACAGTCACACGGAGAAACATGCATGTAAATGTTTCCCCGTGTGACTTCGCCCCAGCAAAGAACATCCAATTTGATATTTGAAACGCATTTAAAGAGAATTTACCCATATTTATAAAAAAATGCATTTCAAATTGACCTTCTAAAACATTCAGAACGAACAAAAAAAATGGTTTCTAAGAATAAGGATACAAAACTCGTCCATTCATCCATTGCTATCTGACAACCTTCATAAATATTTAAATTAATCAGAATAATATTTGCCGAGTGAACGTCCGTAACGTTGGTAAACCAAACAAAAAACGTGTTCAATTTCAAATATAAATAGCTAGGAAAAGAAAAACAAAACAAAACGAAAATGAGGAAAAACAAAAGTTCGCATACAAATGAAAGCTTAATCTTCACGATCGCACACAAACATCACTATGTAGAACGATGACGTTAGCTCACAAACTAAATGATAAAAAGAAAATTTATGAACCAATAGAAGAATCATACATACCATTTCATTTTTGCACATCAAACGAGAAAACATAAAAACACAATGCATTCATTGAAATAGTAAAAGCATTAGCACACAGTGAATTCCACGAAGAAGAAATAAAATTAAAAAAAAAAATTGAAGTAGAAATAATAATCCACTGATTTACTGTACTTTTATAAAAAAAAGCGAAATAATGAGAAAACATGGAAGATTTCATCATTTTGTTCTTTTATTATTATTATTATTTTTATTTACAAATAGATAGGTAAACAAAAATACATGGATGAATTAAGGCAGAAATGGAATAAAAACAATAGAATAAAAAAGAACGTTCGATTGCATTGAAACCGAACCCCACGCGCCCAAATACAGAGATCGGACGCAAACACACATTTCGACTGCAATATCTTTCGGTAATTGTAGACGAATAATTTCAATGTATAATTCAACATAAGCGCCTGGATTTTGGAAAAAGCAAACACATCAAAATGTTCCATTTCGAGTTGAAAACATTCAATAAATATAAATACACATTCACTCATATATGAAATTCATATTGTTTGAAACGCTATTTTTTTGTTGGTGCCATTGAGATTGAACTGTGTGATTAGCACAAACAAAATAAAATTTAAAAAAAAATGTACGCTCATGCTCACATTGGCCCCGTCCATTTTTATATATATACACAGAAAAGTAAGCGGGCAACGAGCGCTTCCATTTCAAAATGATATTGCAATGAAGAGAAAAGAAAATTAACAAACAAAAACAAAATTCAATAATAAATTTCTTTGTTGTTCAACAAAAACAAAAACAGTGAAAAGAACATAACAGCAAGTCCCACTTTGATTTAGAATGAGTTCAATTCGCTTTGAAAACGTTTAAACACAGCAGCTTGTTGTTGTTGTTGTTCTGTTTGGTTTTTTGTTGATTATTTTCGGCTGGGGATTTTATTCGGTTGTTTTTATTTGGATCTCAATTTTGATGGCAATAATGTCTGGTACATCAAATGCATGAATCTTTCAATAAATCACACATCGCCGCCAATCAAATATGCTTGTACCAATATTACTGTAAATGAAAGTGTATATTGGAATTACTTGGGACGAGCACATCCTCCATCAAATGGTATCGAATTTTTGAAATTACAATGTGGAATTTTTCATTTGAATCTAGTGGATTTCTTCTTTGGCCTTGCTGACACCGAATTCTCCATTCGTTTTTCAAGTAGTGAGGCTTATTCGTTGGTATTTTCAAAATGTAAAAGCATTTGGTGGTAATTTTGCAACGTCACTTGGATGAATCAAACAGCAAAAAAAGCAGCAGCAGCAGCAGCAGCAGCACCGTTGTTGTGTGATAACGCGACACAATAACATTCACATCTACACCCTATGCCAAATAATTATGGCCTTATCGAGTGACAGCAATTTGTACGGTTTTCTATATGTGCGTTGTAAAACAAAAGGCACGGATTTGTTTCGACAACAGCAATTTAAAAAAAAGCCAGCATCTCTCGGACCTCTATCCCGTTGGTCTCATTTAATGTGTGTGTGTGTGTGTTTCACTTGAGGTAGAAGGAAAACACCAAAAATGATGCCAACACAAATAATCTATTCATAAAGTACACAGCTCTACATAGAATTGCGTTCAAGACATGATTTTTTGTTGTTGTCAGTGTTGAATATACTCACAATAGATGGCAAAATGGAATCATTATATGGCGACACCGATGAATGAAGTAAACACAAAGAACAAAACAAAAAAAAATGGACACCAGCTAAAAGAGCCGCTTTAGATCAAAACCACAGTCACACAATCGTTTCTGTTCTTTTGAGCACTGAGAAAGATCGTGTATTCCATCTCTTGTAAAACTCATAACGAACCACCACTATAGCCGATAGACGCCACACAACTTGGACGTATTTTCACAGGCTACTAACAGAATGCATAAGCTTAGTTTTAATGCATAACGATGAACGAATTATGCGCGTGTTTATCGAAGCAAAAAAGCATTTTCATAGCGATTATTATTGTTATTATCATGATTACACTAAACTAAGTGTTGGCTCAAGCAGATAGAATTGTTGGTATACATGACGGAAAATAAATGGCCAAAGTGTGAGTGTTTGCACCAAATCTGTTTGAATCGTTGAATTCGTTCTGCATATAAAAAGTATTCGTGTGAATTCATTGTGAATTTTTATTCGTTGATTCTTGTAGTTGGTGTGTGTTTATGTTTGTGTGTGTGTGCGTGTGTTGTGTTGTGTGTATGTATGCGTTCCTCTTTTTTCTCTTCATTGTCCTTTAAAATAGAGAGAGAGTTTCATTTTTCGCTTCAGTTTTATTCCATTTTGTTTATACACACACACACACACACACACATTCGTTTTCATTCGGTTTTTCTCCCTTTCCCTTTCTCTTTCATGCTCAACCATTCCAATTTAATATAATAGTGTTAGCGCTGCAGTTTGCATTGGCGAATATTTCGACCCTTCCAAACTGATTTTGCTCTTATTTACATGCAATGGTTTTGGTTTTTATCATTATACGATATGCGATGCATTTACCGTACATTGACCGTATCTGAATAAATGGCAGCAACAGGAATTAATGTTCAGCCACACTGAATGCAGTGAAGATGGAAAGTGTGCAAAAAAACACAACGCACACACACAGCACAGCAAGGACGTGAAATCGCGGACAAAACAGAATTACAATAACACCATGGTCCAAAAGATGAGAGAAAGAAAAAAAGACAACACATACATATACATTCATACACAAGCTAAGAACAAGAAAAAAAAACACGTAAAACAACTGATTTTCAGCGCGTTACCACAATGTACATTCGAAATGCAGCTCTTGCTCTTTTCACATCGTACAGTCTCTCACTGCTTAGACAGCTGAAAACAAACTATTCAGGTTTTACATGCACGCGACATTTGCGCATTATTATTTTGTTTCGTTTTTTTTTTCATTTTCCATTTTACTTTTGACACTGTGTGCTGTTTTGTTGGACGGGACAGGGGGCAACATCAGTTTTAGTGTGACTGCACTTACAGTGTCCATGACATCCATTGTTTCACGCTTCATTGGAAAACAACTATCGAAATGTGTATATAATTTTTGTTTTTTGCCGTTACAACGTTTCGAAAAATGATTGAAAACAAGCAGAAAACACAAATTACCAAAGCTTTCATCGAAATCAATGATGATTGATTTCAACATATTGATAACAGATCTGTAATAAATTCGATTACTCACGAAATCGACACACGTCCACTAACCGATCTGATCACAGACAACAACAAACATGTGCAGAGATGGAGTGAGAGAGAGAGAGAGAGAGAGAGAGAGAGAGAGAGAGAGAGAGAGAGAGAGAGAGAGAGAGAGAGAGATTTTCTTCGACACATCCACATTATTTTAATTAGATGGATTGCAAAAGAGTACGATAAATATCGTGGAATTTGGATTGGCACACTGAAAAATACAAATCATACATATTGCAAATGACACGAGATCCGTTGCATTGAAATGAACACAAAATATTGTGCGTTGATATTTGTTGTTAAATTTTGCACTATTCAAGAATTTCGATACCAAAATATGTTAATGTATAATATAAAATATAAAATCGCTGGAATTGGTTGTTGTTGTTCAATATCATGATGTGTGTTGCGTTAGACCTGTGGTTTGTTTTATTTGATTTATACAGTCAAGGGCATATTTAAACATACGATTTTTGTATTTTTTTTTTTTCATACCAATCATGATTGCCATGGTTTTTATGGTTCCTGAATTGAAAAATGAAGGCAAATTAAAAATTTTAGCGAAAACAAATCGGAAAATTCGAATTTTTCCCATGGCTTTTCCACTCTGTTTGAAAATTGGGGAATAAAACAAAAAAAAAATCCCTGGACATCCTAGACAACTGACTACCAGCAGAAAGTTGTAGCCCAAGAAAAATTAGCCCGATTTCATATAAAAAACATCAAAATCCGTTGGAAAATAAGGGTGATATTGAATTTTGAAGTTGGCATAGAGCTGTAGAACACCCGAGCAAGAGAGAAATAAAAAGGCTAAAAATCCCATCAACTGAATTGTCTTTTGTTATACTTTAGCAGTCTCTCCACCAGAATTTACCAAAATGTATGACAATTGCGAAAAAATTGTCAAATCGGACAACTTCTAAATTCAATATCACCCTTTTTTTCCAACGGATTTTGATGTTTTATAATATGAAATCGGGCTTATTTTTCTTGGGCTACAACTTTTTCCTGGGAGTCACATGTCTAAGATGCCCAGGGCAAGAACTAGTTGCAGTTCTACACATTTTGTCAAATACTATCAAGTTGTATTCAAGTTTTTAGGCATTTGACAAAATATTTAGGATAGACTGTAAAATTCCAACAAGTTCTTTTTTTGTTTTTTTTTTTGTTTATTTTCTCTCAGTTTTCACGCAAAGTGGAAAAGCCATGGAAAATTTTTGAATTTTTCGATTTTTGTCTTCCCTTAATATCTTCCCTTAATTTGCCTTCATCTTTCAATTTAATTACCATAAAAACCATAGCAATCATGATTAGTATGAAAAAAAAATGAAACGAAAATCGTATGTTTAATTATGTCCTTGACTGTATATGCCATACCAATGCATCGAAAAATGTGTTTGGCTATTTTTCACATCAAAGATTCTGTGCGATGCATTCGGGCAGACAGCATTAGCAGCGAATATTGAATGTTTTGAAAAGAAAAAAAAAACATTCTATTTTGCTGACTTGAGATTGCCTCTTCTCGAATTCTATATAATGCATAACATTTGTGAATTCTCTAAAGCAAACGATGGAAAATATAATGAATTCTTTGGCACGATGTGGTTTCAAAGCCAAAAATGTGTGAGTGGATTAAATGGAAAATTGCAGCGAACACGATCATCAACACACAAAAAAAAACTCAAACGTCAACACATGCCAACTAAGCATATGCAATATACATACATATACACAGAACAAAAAAAAACCCACAGAGAATCGGAAAATAAAGCGGAGCTAATTAAAATTATTTTTGACATGGTACATTTCATATCAAAACGAACTGGAAATTATTATGTAGATTGCACGAAATGGTGATGCTTTCTTCATCACCAACATCAACAGTGGAATCATCTCGTGGTGTTTTGGCCCGTACTGTCCGTTCGTGGTGCATATTTGGTGTTGGATTTTGTGATATGCTTTGGGGTTGGCTGTGAAATAAAAAAAAAAAACTTCAACAAATCAAAAAAAAGAGCGACCATATTTTGCTTTGCGGTGTTGCAAGAAAGTTTTCAATTTCATTTCATTTGGCTGGCATTTAGATGATGAGCACTGGTCTGTATGAATGCAATAGCAAAAATTGCCCGAGCTGAAATTGAAAAGCATCGAGAGAGAACCCAAAAGAAATAATAATAATAATTAGCCGAAAAATAAACACTGATTAGCGTGTGTTATTTTTCAACTAATTTTCGCTTGCCTTTAATGCAAACACATTCACCCCCCCTCCCCCCTCTCTGCTGCAAATAATAATTATGAAACTGAGAACTAGCAGCTACAACTACAAATTGAGTACTACCAACAAGTATACAAGTGTTCAAGCGCCTCGAATACATGAATATGTTCATTTATTTCAAAATTCGAATATTTTCGGTGAAATACAAAGTTGCCATAAATTGAAAATTTTATTTCAATGCATGGTGCATTTTTTTGTCGAGTTGGCTCCCATTTTTTGGTGATGGGTATGCTACTGTGTGCACGCTTACACACTCAGACACACTCACACACACACAAGCACACGCACATACAATTATGGAGACAGAGACTGTGTGTCAGTCTTTTTTCCATGGTTTTGTTTTGCGAATATGAACATGATACGAGCATTTCCATCTGTATTCAGAAAACATGATTACAACTTCTGGATACTTCATTCAAAATTTTACATTCGGGCATATTAAAAATAATTAACATTAGCTGTAGAGTTTTTTTTTCTCTCTCGTCTTTCTCTCCTCTCTTTCTCTTTTTTTTGTTCAATGTGTTCGTTATTTGGCCGTTTACTATGGTATGTGTTTTGTGTATATGTGTATATATGGATATGGCCAAATCGCATAAAGTACAATTGCATGGCATGAACATTGGCCACTGAGCGAACGGAACAACCGAATATTCAAAAACATTCACTTTGTGTGTAGATAAATCCAATTACAGTTTTATGTAATGGCTTGGATTCCGTGTGCATGCATTCTGGCTATTAAACAAAGCCCATGAATGAACTTAATATACTTTGTATTCAACATTGGACGTTGATAACGGGAACGGCGGGCACCGATTAATAAGCGTATTTATGTGAACGCTATACACGGTGTCCGGGTGGTGTCTATTAAATTTCGGCGATGGAGCTGTCGATGGTGGCGCACTGAAAGCATCATCATTTTGCGTAAGTGTGTGTGTGTGTGTATGTGTCCATGTGGTAGCAGTCAGGACATTTGGGCTCTGGTTGTTTTTTGTTTTTTTTTAGTTTGACGGTTTTGTTCTGGCCATTTTTGAATTTAGCTTTTACACGGCGACGGCTCTTCGTTTGCCCATTATCTATTCACAAATTCTTCGTTAAGTCATCGCATTAAGTTCTTTTCGCCACACATAAGCGCACTCAATGATAAAAGGGCTCTGCGATCAGTGTGTGTGTGTGTGTGTATGCGTGCGAAAATGCAGTTGCTCTCCTGCCGTCTCTTTTTTTCATGTGTGACTGATATTCCTGGGGACATAGCGACAATGCGTGTTTGCATTGCATTCATTAGATGTGGGATTCAGGATTTCATTATAAAATATATTGAAATATTTTACACGGGTATGCGCTTTGCGCCTTTTTTTGCTCACACTTTATTGTTGTTGCTCTAAAATTTGGCACATTTGGCTTGTTTGTTTGTTTTTCTATATTTCGTTTTTGTTGTGTGTATGTGACTCTCATTTCTGTATCCTGGTGAATCCAGCCGATCCAACGGGAAATCAGTCGGAAAATCAGCTTTTTGCAGTAGCTGAAAATCCATTTTCACCATCATTCGACAAATGGTAAATGTTCTGAAATGCTGATAGTACCAAATAACACTAGAAACGTTCAGTACAAATATGGTTGTGTCGTTTAGTTCATTGCATGGACTACACACATCGGCCCATTATTACAGACATGACAAACAAATTTGCACCGTTTTTAATCCAATAATAATTAAAAAAAAAAAAAAAAAGATAAAGCAAAAATATTTACCGAAAAACAAAATTAACTTCACGAAGCAAATAATTAAATGATCTCTGGCTTTTACACAATATCCAAAAACATACATTTACATACATACACATAGAGTCACGTTCATGCACACGGTAAAATGTGTAAAAATGGTCCGATGCCTATGCGTAATAAAAACATTCGAACGTGGCAATATTTGCAATTTTAGTTGGCACATCATGATGAGCCAACCATACGTTTTTCACGCAAACAGTCAACATGAATTAATATCGAATGCTTCGCCACATGAAATGCAGTACGACTGCAGATAGCTGATAAAACGTGGTTCATATAAAAACACATTCTTCACTATCATTATTCGGTAAGCACACTCGCTCTCATAATAGTTTGTGCGTCCACTACAAAACGTAAATGATCTTTGTGTGAACATCACATGACACACGGAACAGTCGGGAAGTAGTATGTATTATACGTTTTGTATCCCATATTCCGTTGTATAACATACATAGAATTCTCATCGATTCGTTTGTCTTGCTTCATCATCAATTCTCTCTGTCTGTCTCACCGATTGTTTGATTCTGTCAAAAATCGATGCCATTTCGGTTGCCAGAGTAGTGGATGAGCGCATCAACAACGCAAACAAAACAAAAAAAAACAAAATCAATGAACACACCTGCATGTGAAACTATGCACCAACAGTGCACATCATTCGATTACGAGAAAAAAAATGAGTTATTGAATTTAGCGATTAAGCGATAACTGCCTCAGCTAGTAAAATTTGGCACAAAAACCAACACTGCAATCCAAAGCAAAAAAATGCACAGGAGAATAGGTACTAACAAAATGGTCCCTCTGCCAAATCTTCCGTGCACCTGTTTCAACTTTACTCATTTCCTCATTTCATTCGACATTCCTGCGCTTAGAATCAAACATAAATCAACACTAAAATAGTCTTGATGACAGACCAAAAATAGATCAAAATACGGCACACAAAAAAAAACAAAACAGCACCATATTTGCGAACCACTTTTATTGCACATTCACGTTTTTTCACCTTCTTGTGCTCGGTGTATATGTGATTTTTTTTGTGTTGAAACCATTTTCATTTAACATTACTCATCTCCGCAATACATTCATGAACTGTTGACTTGAATGCAAGCCGAAAAAAAATGTACCTAATCAAAACATGCTAAACAAATCTTTTTTTTGTGTATTTAATGGCCCATTTTGCATGTTACCTTATGAATTTCAACCTAGGAGTGACAAGTTATGATTCTATTACCTCATATTTGATGGCGCTGAAATATTAACAAGGTTTCGAAAAAAAAATTGATCTGTATATAAATTGACGCTAACGAAATTCACATACTGAACAAGTTCGTCGCCTATATTACCAAGTGAATTTGATGCTTTTTCTAGCAACCAACATTTCAATTAGATGAACATTGCTTATAATCCGTTTTCTCTCTCTCTTTCTCTCTCTCTCTATCCATCTCTTCTGTATATAAATGTACAAAATGGTCCGAAAAAAAATCGTTTGATTTTTTCTCATTCAAAAAGTGGCTTTTGAAATTTTAATGGATCATCAATGTGTGAACACAAAAACGTTGTATTTCCGTGTATGTGATAATACTATGATTACAATAAAGAACTCTATAGAATTGGTACTATTTGGAAAAATAATCGGTATTTTGATTCAAATGGCATAATAATGGACAAAGACGAAAAGCCCGGCTCCTCAAATCTCATATTCCCTTCCATCTCTATCCCTATTTTCGCTCTGTTACTCTTCCTTTTCCAGAGAATAAAAAAAAACTACAACATTCTATTGGCAGCACCATTAAAAAACGCAATCAAAAAAATAACAGCGAATATACAAACAAAATCGAGGACATAATGTAGAGGTTTTATATGCTTAAGGGCTTCTTTTTTTTGAAATATCAAAAAACGCATGGTGTTTGTTTTGTACAAGCACACGCGAACATTTTAATACGAGCACTTGAATTCACTTTAGCATTTCAGTTGTATTGTATGGGTGCGTAGCAGGTACACATATATGAAATACAGCAAACAAAACCACTTGCCATCCAATTCGACTAAATCGTTCATTCATATATATGCATTAACATATATATTTATATATAAATCGTAATCGTTCGTTTCTATTTGTTCCCATGTTAGTCTCGTTGCACGATGTCTTTGCACTGTTTTTACACGATGGCTTTGTTCGTTTTCTTTGTGTATACATTCAAAAATGCAGTGTGCAGTTGACAGTTGAAATGCTCGGGCATATCATTCTTTGAAAGAAAGAAAAAAAAAGAAAAAAATTTAAATTACAATAGATAAACGAACTGTGTAGAGGGTTTCCAGTCTACCAAGAACGATACGTAATGTGCAATGTATCGAAATCTTCTTGTTATCATTTTAAAATCTCATGCTGTTGCTGCCATCACCGTCATCACTGCTGCCGTGTGTGTGTGTATTATTATTTCGTGTTTTGTTGTTGTTGTTGTTGTTGTTGTTGTTCATTTGCTATTTTTCCCACCCTACACATAAACTTTTACCTCGCATAAATTCCAACGAATCGAATATGCAGCGAAAATATACACATATACAATTCAGAAAAATAAAGAGTAAGCTAAAAGATTCGTACCGAAAGTGGTGGATAGGTGTTCACTTCACGCTCAACAACAGAAGTTCCACTTGCTTGATTCGTCTATCGAACACAGAACACCGAACATATCACAATACATGCGAATATAGTTTTAGTGGGAAGGCATAAGCATGTGCTCGGTGTGTTTGGCTGCAGCGAGCGCACACGACCGACAACAAGAACAACAACAACAACAATATATATACTGTCATGCAGCAAACAAATCAATGAAAATATCATTTCGATGGAAAATACAGCCTACTTTTTGCATTACACGTGTAATTTACGACATGCATATCGCAATACTTGCAGCCCATGGTTTGGAAAAATGCATTCAGAGTATAGCAATCACAGGCCAGCAAGTAGGCAAGCTAGCAAACGACCAAGCAATAGCGTTTTGCTTTTACTTTGCCGTTTGCATTTCGTTTTGGCGCCCCCTTTTCCAAATCACACAGGAGAAATTCCATTGCATCGGCCAAACCGAAAACACACACAGCGCATGTGCAGGCACAAGTGTTGTGTTATTCACCACGATAACGGTGATTCATACCAGTACATAATCATTGAATTCGAATGACGGAAGAAAAAACGAACCGTACGAAAAAAAACACACACAGCCATCAAAATAACGCCGAACATATCAAATATGTTTTTACTTGTTGTTTTGGAAATTTAACTATGCAAAAGAAAAAAATGAAGTTTAAACAACGACAAATAAACACAGAATTGTGAATGTAAACACGAACTTATCATCGTCAAAAACGATGTGGCCGGTAATTTGGTGAGTATAGCATTTGATTTGAAGGAGAAATGTGACATCGAAACTCTTCCCACTTGAAAATTGTTCGAAATATTTTTGAAGTGGCTCCAGAGGATCTATTATCGTAATTGTATATTGTGCCGGACGTAACCCGATTCCATGACAAAAAACAAATTCTTCCAATAAAATGAGAAAACCGATGCTCAACACCACCAATAAAAGCAATTGCAAAAAATAAAGTCAAATAAAACCAAATTGTTTCGTTCTTTTTCGTCCGGCAATGGGCAAACACACATATACGGCAATGGGAGTATCGACGAAACTAAGGCCGAATGTGCGACACATACAAATTTATAATAAGAAGGGTCATAAAAAGAAAACTTTTTTAATAGATATGGGATATAGAAGATAATAAAATTGAATGAGCAGCGAAAATGGTGCGGATTCGGTTTGGTTTGGTTTGGTCTAGTCTGGTGTGGTTTGGCTGTGTACCATATAAAAGACGACGATGACGACGACCGTCGGACCAGCCATCCACCCAGCCAGCCAGCCAACCAACCAAACGACAACTTTATGTGCGTACCAAAAATACATGCACGCACAACGCACATCACACAATCGACGGCATTAAATGCTCATAAATGTCATTACATTTTGACCGAAAATTATGTACGACATGATTTATAGACGATTAATCATATCACCATTACCAACGAAACCTAACGAACGAACGAATAAACGAACTGAATGAAAATGTTCTGCAGAGTTTTTATTGGTTTCACTGACTTACATTCCATAATATTTGGCCCGGATAGACTGGTGGTGCATGTATGATGGTAGTTAGTGTGATTCATGTGACAAAGATGTCGAGAGACTTACAATGAAATAAGATGAAACCGCTCGGTTTGTTTGCTTGGCAGTGTGTTCCGTTCGTGAGGCACACACACAGAAACTCATTGGAATGTGTGCACTATGTGCATACTGAAATAGCGTACTGCGTCTCATTTGCTCGCATAAAGTATGACGATTTGTGTGTGTCTCTTTGTGTGTGTGTGCATGAAAATGGCTTTTGGCTTTGTGGTTGATCGAATGCTAGAGCTGAAGCTGGTATTACACTTTAACGACAGTTTTGGCCCAGAAAAAAAAACAGAGAGCGAACGAGCAAGCAAGCGACAAAGAGAGAGAGAGAGAGAGAGAGAGAGAGAGAGAAAATTAGTTTGAATCCGATTCGGTTTTTAATGCTTACATTGCGAATATATTCACCGTTCAGATAATATTTCCTGTGCGCTAAATGAACTCTCCGCTGCCACTGGGCACCCATTGTTTGTCTATTTATACAAACGAAACGGATGGTCCGTTGCCTATTGTTCCTATTCATTCACTTTATTACATCATCTTCTTCTGTATATCATCACATCACATCAACAAATCGGCTACGTTATTTTCTATTGTTCCATGGCCAGTTTTTTTTCTTTCTCCAACTATTGTCGACTCACCAAAAGCATTTCTAGCAACTAGATCAACAGCATTTCTGCCAAATGCAATGCCAATGGATCAGCTCCGATGACACAATGCTCCGGATTAGCCAAAGATGGGAAAATGGCCAAAGAATGTAGTACTTGCACGTGAATGACGAAATGAATGAGCAAAATAGGAATACAAAAAAAATTGAACGGTTTTCCCATTGATACATTGCAAGTCGGTGGAAAAGCTAACACCATAACAAACCCCTAAAACAGCAAAATTGACTAAGCTGAAAAGAGAACCCGATAATAATGAAAATGAAAATGAATAAATAGACACGGCCGAATAAATTAAGAAGATGATAGGGTATAAACTCCATGAATAGACGGCCTGAATTCCGTTCCCTTTTTTTCGCTTGTATTCTCTCTTTCTGTTCTTTACAGTAGGCAATAAACGGAAAATATCATCAAAGCCTCGATTACATATTACACACATTTATAAAACTTCCCCAAGATACCATTACACACTAGATATCGTTTGCGTGGAAGAGGAAATTGCATGTGCAAAGGTGCGTATTAATTGTGGTGTTATCAACAAACAATGCGCCAAGAAACGTTTTCCTTCACGCAATATTTTTCAGCGTCGGGTAAAAACCAATTGTTACCTATGATGTTATGATTAAGAATCATAGTCCATATCCATTCACATGGTTCGATTGCCTGAAATTTAGTAATAGATTGCGAATGAAATGTGAAATTACATGCAGCACGCGTTCCAAGTCAATATTGTTTCTCCTCTTCATATTTTGAATACGCCATTTAGGCAGTCCTATTTACAAGAATCTAATTGTCTAGCACGAAACAAACAACGTTTTTTTTATTCTTTTTTTTGCTGAAATGACATACTCAATGGCAAAGTTATGCTTAAAATTCAGACAAAATATATAATTAGAGTACTCAAAAAGTTTGCTTTCCCAATGGAATCTTTCTGAAAAGTCTGAAAAGTCTGATGTTGTTGCTTTTTGAAAAAAAAAATTAAAGAAGTCGATTTCAATGACAACAAGTTGTGGCATTCAGTGAGAAGTATGCATGTGCGTGTGCCAAGTATTTGTGTTCGGTTTGTTCGGAATCGTAATTAGAAAAAGTGAAAGTTAGTGAACGATGTGAAGTAAGCAAAGTAAAAAGTCATTGTGCGTGTGCTCCAACAGTATAAATGTAGCATGTGGTGTTAAAGCGGTTGATGTGTGTATATGGAATTCTATCATTTTGGTCGGTTTATCTGAAATTTCAGATTCGATGCGCAAACGTATGCGTGTTTCAAACAAATATGAATGAGAGCCCGCTTCGAGTGGCAACACTTTGAATGTGTGTTGAGTGCTATGGCGAATCGAAGCTATGGCAATCCGATATGAAAACGCACACTTGATATTCCGCACGCATTCGACACGCATAGAATACGCACACTAATCGCTCACCATCATCATCATCATCCTTTCACCAAAATAGATACGCACGGGAAAATCCATCGTACGCATCCATGCATCGCGAATGTGTGATACTGACACATTGACGGCAAACGAGACAGAAACGCTAATCGTCGAAATGGAAAAAAGTAGTAACAAAGTTCGATGTGTTTGTGCTACAAAATAGCTGTACACGCATACAATGACAGAGACAGATAGATAAAGAGAGCGATAGAAAACGTTAGAGAGATGGAAGGACAGAATGAGAAACACTCCACCACATACATGCGATCGAATTCAATAAAATTCCGCTACGAAAAAAAAAATAAATACACATTCAGAAGAAGATATTTTAGTGGAGGAAACGCATCGGCGCTTGTCACCGAACTGAAAACATGAATCACGCTATTCCATCGGACGCACGCACGCGAAAAAGTGTGTGAGTGGATACACATTGAAAGACAAGAGGTAGAGAGATTTTTGGAAGCATAGGCGGCCGATTCGATTCGTCGATATCGTGTATTGACATGAAATCGGCGATGCTTTTGTGTCAGGCTCATCACCCTTAGAACGCATCCAATACGATGGAGATATAGGGATTCCATGTTTTTTTTCTTTTCCATTTCAATTCAGTATTCGTGCTTGAAGCCGCTTCTCGCTCACTCGCTCACTCGCTTGCTCGCTCGCTCAACAGCTCAGCTTGCCGCTCTGTGTTCGTTCTGCGCGCTGTTTTGTTGTTGTTGTTGTTGTTGATGATGATGATGATGATGATGATGATGATGATGATGAAGGCAACGAGAATATATACAATCTGCCTGAAACAGTTGCCCATCTATTCGGTCTGGGGTAGACCGCGTCTGTTTCTCATGCTTGTCGTACGGTGTGTGTGCGTGTACGTATCTCTCAACCGTTTGCGCGTTGATATCCACCGATACACTGGTGAGGCGAGCATGAAAGGCGCTTTTCCACCACTTGTGTGCTGTGGAAAATATGAAAATGCTCATTGTGCAATGAACACATGAGCACGATGAAAACGATGTGACGGCAATGGCGACAGGCGAACGGGGCTACGTTGTATGTGTTTTATTACGACGTGATATTTTTCATATTGTTAGTCTGCGATTGAGTTTTGTGTAGTTAAGTCGACACACACAGTCCTTTATTACATATTTATTGTATATTTGTTGTTTGTTATATTTACACGCTTACCACGTACATCCACATAATCTCTCTATCATTCCGAAAAGATATTTTTACGAAATCAAAGCAGTTCAACTGATTTATTTAGTTTCTTGATTTTTGAACTTTTTTTTTGTTTGGTGATTCTCCACAAAAAATTCCTTTTTCCATTCCGTTAACTTAATCTTTCGCCACCGAACAATGGCAAACACACGATTTATTTAACGGCAAAAACAAACAAACAATCAAAAAAACATTTAAATTAATCCATTCATATCCACATTGTCTGCCATTATTCGTCACACATTTGCTCGTTCATTCGATCAATCGGTATGTGCTCAATTCTCTGAAATCAAACAATTTTGAAGAAAAAAGAAATTTCAACAACAAAAACTGAAGATTAAAAAAAAAATACAGACATTTTAGAAATATAAAAAACAAATTCACAATTTCATTTGAGCTAAATTTTATAAATTGAAAAAAAAAGTGTGCAGAAAAAAAGACGGAAAAAATTGTCCAAGCATAAAATCAATCGGTGTTTGCGAATTCGCTAAGCGAAAAACAACTGTTGAAATCCGAGAAAAGTGAACACAAGCACGGACTGCTCGAAACACTGAATTTCTGTTGTGTGCTTTTTGAGAGAGAGCGAGAGAGAGAGAGAGAGAGAGAGAGTCGTAACTGAAACGAATTTCGAAGGTTTGAAAACGTTTTGCGATTGTGCATCGATGCGGTCCGGTGTTGTTCGGCTGGCTGTACAATCTCTCAACTCAACGGGCGAATCAAATTGACTGACTCATTTGGCGATTTTCACATGCCTGATCACTTATTTGTTCTTTCATTAGACGAGGTTTTTTTGTAAATTTAATTGCTGAAAAAAAGTGTTTTCCTTTATCATCTCATGTGCTTTTTTCAGTTGTTTTTTTGTTATCTCAGTCATTTCTATTCGTTTCTGTTTGTTATTGTTTTCCGTTGTGTTGTTATTCGGATTGTTGAAAACAGCGGAAACAAAATTTTCAGTTCAAAGTGGTGTTACGAACTTTTGTATCTTTTCATTTCTTTCAACTTGCGAATACGAACGGTTTTGTTGTTTTTTTTCGCTATCGAAACCATATGGTATTTATTTTTAGTTGATTTTCGTTTGATTGGCAAATACGTTTGGTTTCTTTGAACTGTGTGTTGAATTCGAGCGGAATCAATTTAAAAGTTTAAATTTTTTCCGATCGTTAATTTATGTGATAAAATTATCTTTTGGCTATGTTCAATCCAAAAATCAACACAATGTAACAACGAACAAATCACAACAAAAACGAACAACGATTTCGTTCAATGTGATTTTTTTTTTTCAATTTTATTCTCAAGTTATTTTTGAACTTTCTATTTAGTGAACTTCGCCATTTCGAAATAAAGTACATACCAAACCAAACAAAAGATATATACGAATTCTTAACCCGACAACAATGATTGAGAAAATCAAATAGCAGCAATTCAATGATTTCGAACAGACTAAATTAAAAGAATGAGACTGAACTGAATTCGCCGTACATTTTGTGATAACCAGATAAAAGAAATAAATAAATATAATTTTCGTTATTTAGTTCAAAATCCATGTGCTTTACGTGCGTTTGTGAAACAAAAAAGGGAAATTGTTTTTTGTTTGAAATGTTTAAATGATTTTTGAAGCAAAACAAAAAAAAAACCACTCCACTCAAAAGTCGTGCAAGAAAATATCAAACAGTAACAAAGAAAGAGAAAAAAATTTACCGAAATCGGCATGAATATTTTGATTTAAACATAACCGAAAAAAAAAAATCTCACTCAATTTAGAAAATTCAAATAAAACCATCGTGTAAATTGTCGAGTAAAAAAACGAACGTGAATAACTTTGAACTAGATTTTAAAAAAGAAAACTGAACAATCGAAACGACAAAAAACGCTCGATTCGGCAAAATCGAAAATCATTTTAAAAAAAAACCAAATCGTTAATTATAAAGTCGGTGTATCGACAGAAAGTGGAAAATTTATTTAAACTTTTTAACGAAAAAAGAATCCATATGGTTCATATGATAGAACTTGTTCGCCAAGGGAAGGTTGACTTTCCGCATATGATTGTAAGTGTTTTTGAAATGAATTTCTGTTATTACTTTTGTTTTGCGAATAAAAACCCACAATCAAATGACAAAAAAAAACCAATACCACATTGTATTTAAGAATAAACCATCAAAAAAGAAAACTATGGCCAGGTGAAACCCCAAAAGCGATAATAACACCCACTTTTCGATTAAATTTTGATTGAGCCGCGCTTTGTGAGGGTATTAGTGCTTATTAACTTGGTCGTGCATGCCATTGAAATATTTCGAACATACTTTTTTTTTGTTCATGTATTTTACATAGTGAATTTATGTTTAGTTTTTTTTTTCAGGCCGGTCTATAATTTAGAACGGTGACAATAATAAAAAAAAAGAACCAACCAGAACACACAAAAATAAAATCAGACTAGAAATATTCAAAGACTTAATTATCAAGTAAACGAATATTGAACAAATTGTCGTATTCATATTTGTTTACGAGAAAATTCCAAATAGTCGAATATTTGAAAGAGCAACCACCAAATTCACCGTAATGCATAGATTAGCGCAAATGTGATTTTTGTTTTCGATAAAGTTCTCTCATCAATCATCACAACTCATCGAATAACACAAAAAAACGAGAGAAACATATCGAGCATACGAATGGCATCGCCGATGTGAATTTTATCATGTATGCCCGCCCGTATGCTGATGATGTGTGTGTGTGCGCGTGTCCAAACAAATAAGCGAATAAAGCGAAGAAAATGAGCGCAACAGACAAATAGTTTGGTAATTTTTGAATAATTAATATCATTCAATCATTAGATTCGATTGTAAAATTATTAAATCAAAGTGTGTTGTGAAGCGAATGAATGGGCCAATGCCTGGCAATCGAAGTATAAACTCGTATACTATAATCAACTCGTGCCACTATATTATCAATGCGTATGCATAATGTGTTGAGCGTTAACAATTTCACGAAAACGTACCAAGTCATTTAATGAAAATGGATGGATTATAAAATAAGGAGATGAGGTGTAAAAGCAATAATATCCAGTGTTTAAGTGCATTAGACTCTTGAGTATTTTCAATTTCAAAATACTTGAATCATTTAATCTCGGACTTGAGCTTTTTGCTAATTTTCGGAGTCGGGGATTTTCCAATCATTTTCAATTAACGGCCAATCGATTGTGGGAATCGAACCGAGATGGTTGTGAATGCAGATTAAATGTTATCATATCTGTATGCAGCTATATCGTATTAGCATTAACAACAATACCCCGTTCAGCCGGAGTGCGCACAAAGGGGCCAAAATCTTATTTTGTTATGCCTTTGTCTAAATATTTGAGCTCGAACACTGCAAATTCATTGTTTCATTTCTTCAGTACAAACAAAACATTCGTACCAACACAAACTCTAGTTCAGGGCTCTCTCTCTCTCTCTCTCTCTCTCTCTCTCTCTCTCTCTCTCTCTCTCTCTCTCTCTCTCACCCTCACTCGCATGCTCTTCGCATTCGCATTCACATACACATGCTCCCGCATGATCCATTCAATAAATCGTACAATGGTAAGCATTTTTGGAATTGATGGTTGTAAGCATTGAATCGTATTGTGTTCAGAGATTTCGATATATTTTCTTCAACATAATCGTCTATTATGCACACATGACACTTGAATTTTGATATATCATGTGCGAAGCCAAGGCAACTGCGTGTGGCTTTTTCGCTCATTGTCTCTTTATTCACTGATTCTCTCATTCACTCTCAATTCTTACCATCATTTTCATTCGGTAGGCGCTCGTTTTTTGTCGAAATAAGGGACGATTTTCGAAATTTAATTTCGGCAAATGTGTGTGTGTGTGTGTGTGTGTTCGGATTTGGTGTAGCTACAGCTTACGCAAAAATATTAACAGACTGAACGAAACGAACGTAACAGTGATTTACCATTGATATTTAAACGTGTATATTGCGTTGTGTGACAGAGGCATTGCGACCAATAACTAAAATGGTGTGTAGTGTGTATGGAATCATGTTAAGCGATATGATTAAATTGTCACCTTCATTTGACCTCGACAGCAACACACACGGGATTTGACAATGCTTTTAATAGATTATTAAATTTATCAAGTAAATTTGTTTAGTATTTGTCATGTCCCCAATGAATTGATTTTATAGTTAAAAAGTGAATTTCGGAAGAGACTCGGTCTCCGTTCCGTTTTTTTCTCCTCTCTTTCCATTATTCTTTTTGCTCTATTGCTATCATTTAACACAAACAAACAAAAACAAATACTTTCTTCGATTCGAATCGCATTTCAAAGAAGTACTAATCTAAAGGACAATCGAAATGGAAGAATGTGTTAGTTTGTGGATGCTCTTTGTGGTGTGCTCTTGTTGAGAGCAGCTGAACTTAAATTCACAGTTATTTTGGTACAGCGACAAACTTGAACTCTTAATGTTTAAGTTGTGCCGTTTCATACTCCTTCTCGCTTTTGCTGTTTCTTGAAACGTTTGTTTTTATTATTTTCGATCTATTGTCGTATATCGTTGGAAAATTTACCAGATCTTTGGTTAGTTGCGTTCTGTCTTTCGTCCGGCCACCACTGTTTGATGAGTGCACGCTTGTGAAGTTTTGTGATCAATAAATTTATCCAAAAGGCCAATTAAGAAATTTGCACGAAACGCTCATAAGCACATATTTGAAAAATAGAGAAAAACCAAAGATTGGTTTTTTTGCATTGATAAATGTGTGTGTGTGTGTGTGTGTGCAGCATGGATGGAGTTGAGGTATATATGGTTGATATATACACATGTGAGCATGATTCGGAATTCGAATCCGAGCTCATTCTCTCCCCCATCATAGAAGAAAAAAAAAGACAAACACAAATACAGACCACCCGATAACAAAAATATAAAAGAGAGTAAAAAAAACACACACACAAACAAACAAACACTCACACGAAAAAGCATTGAAGATTTAGAACAATCACCAACGGCAACAGCATATTCTCAAAAGTTTAATTCTTCTCAAAAGATAAATCAAAAGATCGAATTGGTTTTTTGTTTGAATTAAAATTACGGTCTCGCTCATTGATCTAACATACAATTCTGGCATTTGTTTGATGCTTTAGCCCACAAACGTTGGAACATTTTCGGTTATATTGGCATTTTCAACAATCACAATGTTCGATGATATGGCTGTGGCTGTAGCTGTTTGGTTTTCGATATAGCGATACAAATAGCGTGTGGTGCCATCACAATCGAACACAATTTTTGTTTCGGCCAAAACGAAAAAAAAAACAAAAATAACAATAATAATCATAATCAGCCAAAGCAATGACAACATTTCAAGATAACAAAAGGAAAAGAAGCAATCGGCAAAAGAAGAACAGCCAAAAAAAGGAGAGAAGAAAACCGAAAGCCTGAATGAAGACGGTAAAACGAAAATAAAAGAGGCAAAGGGGATCAAAAGTGTGTTAGTGTATGTGTGCGTGAAAACAGATAGAGAAAAAAAACACACGAAGAAAATGAAGCGCAAACGGCAACCGAATATTTTTCTGTTTTTTTTTTTGTATGAGGGAATCGCCTACCATGCTATAACACAAGCTTATCACATAGGCGGCAAAATAGAATTTCAACAGAGATACACGCGCGTTACACAATGGGCATCTGTATTGAATGTGTAATATTGATTGGTGTGTTAGGCCATACCGCCTTTACTACACAACGGACGAGGGGCGCCCGTGCGTGTGTGTGTGTTCGCCCAAGTGTACACAATGCGATGTTCATGTGCGTGTGTGTATGCATGGGTATAATTATTTTTATATATTGTCTTGCGTGCCCCAATTGTAATGCGGCAATATTCGATGAGTTTTTTTTTTTGAAAAATGTGACGAGTACTTCAATTCAAGCTCATTGCTTCATGTTCAATTAATATGTTCGAAATGTTCCCATAATGAAAATATATCACAAAATCCCGTGGAACATTTTCGTTTCAACATCGATTGACGTATAAATGTATAAACTCATTACAACCCAATGTACGTCACACCAAACAAACATACACATACGCAGAACAGGTCAATTTGATGTATTTAAACAAAATACATAAAAGTTCATACGAAATGTCCAGAAATCAATTTAATACACGTTCAAAATTAAAAAAAAATAAAAAAACAAATCGCTCGGCTACGAAAATGAATGATAAAACGATTTTTCGGTATTCATATCAAATCGAATGTTTAACAAGCTTAACATCGATCGCCATTAGATCGTAGTAAAACTGTGTCATTGCAATGATACCAAGTTGGTATTAACAACCCCAAAAAACACTAGTTCATTCTTGAATGCTCATTCATCAAGCAATCGGTTGTTGTTGTTGTTTTTTTTCATGTGATTCTCGATTAATTTTCCCTGAAAAAATAGACATAATTTTGTTGTTCGCTCGTAATTAGATGGAAAAATGATCCCACACACTGTTATTCGACACACTGATGCAGATTTGCTGTCATTGTTTTTTTTAGCACTGCCACTTCATCGCTAAACACGGTTCAAGCAATTACAATTTATACGCTTCCGAATTGCATTAAAAGTCATTATACGGGCATAAAATGTGCTCAGCATTCAACATTCTCACTTCGCTTACGTTATCATCTTGACATAACACGCTTATGTACGCATTCATGTTCTCGAGAGCATGCCACAGGCCGAACGAACCGAAGAGAAGATGAAAAAGAATACACATACACAACAACATACATATATGTAAAAGTAAACGAACTGTAACACCATAAGTATATATAAATATATATACAATATATATTGTATATTTTTGCAAGGCATACAGTTTTGGGGTCATTTGATTGCAATGTTACATTAGCGTCATTTTTCAAATATCTTGATGTTGTTTTGCGTATTTGAGTCTAATCACCGCCATTGCTTTAGAACCGACGTGACAGGTCAAGAAGTGCTATCGTTCAATGCTTCACAGGAATTGCGTCGCACATGACCGAAAATGAAACCGACAGGGAAAGCGGGAGAGCGGGAGAGCAAGAGAGCGAGAGAGACAAAGACATAGAAAGTGGCAAAAGGAAAACAGCAAATGTGGAACGGTGTGGGTGGTATCTCACAGAGGTTCATTCATCTAGAATTACTTGTTGTATGATTTTTGAATGACACTTTACATAAAGTATGCCGCTGTCGTGGAAAATGTGAAAAGTATAAGGCGCCACCACGTTTAAAAAGGAAAATTCATATTTGCAGCACATAATTTTTCCCCATCGAAAACACAGAAATGCTCTTTCACGTGGCATAATGATGCTTTCGGTCCATCAATTGAAGCGAATGAGAGAAGAAAAAACACTACAACAACAACACACGAAATGAGAAACAGACAGAGAAAGAGCGAAAAGACAAGAAAATATACATAAATACACACACACACAACACGAAGCATAGAAACGTAAATATGCCGTAAAACATTGGTTTTCTCTTTTGCAACGTCAACTTCTTTATCGATTCACTGCCATAATTCGCACAGTCGGCTCTGGTAGTTGCTTTTTATTTATAGCCGGCGATAATTCCATCGTTATTTTCATTTGTCTCATTTTCTTGCAATGGAATTGGAATCTCTGATGGCTAACTATCAATATTAATACACATTCATGACGTCGATATTGTTTTCTGAGCGAGAGATACAAAGGGAACAGGCCTCGTGTTTCCTCTCACTCTCATTGTTCAAAATCGAGCAAATCATTGGCATGCACAATAATGTCGATTGCGATAAGTTGTATCTTTATGATATGATGCGTGTACCTTTGTGCATAGATGCGTGTGTATCTGTATATACATGTGTGTGTGTGTGTGTGTGTGTGTGTGTAAGTATGCGTGCCTATCATCATCGAAGACAATATTATTGTTCCCTCTCCAACTCCATGTATTGTCGATTTGATTTGTATGTACATTTGATCCGGGTGCGGTTGTAACTGGTACACGGTACCATAAAAAATTATGAAACTTTCATTTTACCTCATCAATCATAATCAGGATGAATGTACAGAGGGCCATAGGAAAAGTGGAGTGGATGAGAGCGAGAGAGAGAAAAAAAACGAAATAAAAGGAATGAAAAAAACACGTAATAGCAGTCGAATAAGTCGAAAAACAACAACATCGATAATAGCCATAGCAGCGTATGTATAAGTTCTATGCGCACAATGAACACTCATACCGAAATCCAATGTGTTTTACCGTTTTATTGTGCCGATAAGTGTAAGCACATGCCCAAGACCAGAAGTGTTTTTCGATGACTATGATGAGACATATACACACATACACGTACACATATGGCACAAGCAAGCTATCGAACCATGCGAGCATGAAAGAAGACAAAAAAAGAATGTGTGTACGAGTTGAAGTGGAAGACGGGAGGCAGGTGGACGACTGACCATGGTTGACTATACAGAACATCGAAATTCGAAAAGATATGCATTCACAATGTATACAGGAGACACGGGGCCGAATAGAGAAAGATGAAAAGAGAGAAAATACAATTGGCCATGGTGACGGTTGTTGTTGATCCAGGACATTTGTACGACAACACCACAGATTATTCGTGCGAAAGCCAACGAATCGGTAATCGCATTATATATTTGTGGAATTATTTTGTCTGGCGCTTGTGCTCATGACTTTCCAAACATTTTTATTACTCATCTTCAATGTAAACGGCGCACTTTTTTCCCACTCACTCTCTCACTATCTCTCTTTCGTTCTTTTCTTTCGCTCTTCAATCTACTGTCAAAACCATTTTTCAAAGTTTGCTTGAATGTCGGAAACGAAAGAGCAAAACAACAACAGCGGTCACAACAATGACAACGACGACGACAACGGTGAAGGAAAAGCATTGATATAGAAAAAAAATAAACTGAATGTGTAATTTCAATCAATGGCTGAATGAGCATGTCAAAGGCTATTTAGACAAATACTCGTAATACACTGAAATTGCGATTATCATTTACCAATTAAAGTGTAATTTGTTAATGTCCTAATCATGGACATCATACAGTGTAAAGTGAACGAATCGGCAAGCAAGCGAATAAGCAAACGAATGCATTGCCATTGAAGTGCTAAATTGCCGGTTTCTCTCTCTCTCTCTCTTGGACGAACTCGGTGGTCGTGTAGATTTTCATCCAAGTTATTATGTTATTAATTCATCAAAAACAAACAAGTAAAATGAAATCAGAGAGAAGAGCCGAAGTCGTCGACAGCGACAGTGAAAAACGGCTGAACATACATACACAGACACTCTCTCTCTCTCTCTTCCTCTCTTTCAACCTATCTCGCTAGCACATTACAGAAACCGAAAGAGCCCGCGAGAGAAACGACTGAAACGCAAATAAGTACCCGAAAGCAGTAGAACTTTTGGGTTTTTGTCTGCTGCGTATTTAATCATTTTAGAATAAATTTTCAGTTTTGTTTAAATAAAATATTCTGACTGTTATAAATAATTTATTGGGAAAATCGAACCCCTGGGTGGAAACGGTAGGCAAGTTAAAATGGCAAATATATGAAAAGTCCTTCGACTGGCTTGAATGGCATGCTGCCATTGTTTTTGTGTGTGTGTGTGTGTTCGTTTTTTTCTTGTTTTTTTTTTTCTTGTCGTTTCGGGGAAGGTTTTCGTAGGCAAACACAAGACAACCATAATCACATGGATTCACAAAGTTTATTTCGCTGTCTCTTCTATCTCAAATAAATTTTGAATGTTGTTCGTTTCGACGAAACTGTTTCGTACCAAAAAAGAAAAAAAAACGGTACAGCCAATGTCTATAACAATATCTAAGTAGATAATTTTTACGTATGTGAAAACGAGCGTAAGCGAACGAACGCTTTTAAAAATGAATATCGCGAAAAACCACAAAATAAAATGGCGATTTCAATAGAACCGACAATATAGATGTCTGATGTACTAATAAATTTCTTTTGTCTGTTGGTTTTACACAATCTTTTTGTTGTTGTCATGTTCATCCCTCTTTTCTCCTCCCTTTTCTCATTTTGCGTGTTTTTTTCTCGCTCTGTCATTCATTCTCGTTGCAATTACCGTTGGAATTACGGTGAAATGACATTAAAAAAAAAGAAGACAGCGAAACTTATAAGCATAAAAAGGAATAAATTAGCTCGACGAACAAAGAAGCATTTAAATAAGACATTCTGAATTGTTTATAGTACTTTGGTCACATTTTAACCGACACATCACGAGTTACTGTCGCGCGAGCTCGCTAACATTTCTCACATTTTGTATATGTTGTTGCATTTGTCGGTGAACGGTGAATGTTTTGTTTCGTCCATTATTTCATATTGAACAACAATAGAGTATGGCTATGAGGTGGAGTGTTGAATGCACGCCACATTTTTTTTTTTTTTTTTTTATCTTATGTCTCAGGATATACAGCAACAGCTGAATGAACAAAAGCGGGACAGAGATAGAGGGTGAGAAAAAAACAGTGAACAAAAAAAATGTGGAAAGGATAAAATAAACATAGAATGTATGCAAAGTAAATGGTGTATTCGTATTCGGAAGGTATTGTGTATGTACAACATACATACAATATGTATACAAATTCATAAATTACAAGGGTGGTTTTAGCAAACGTTTATCACTAATTACGATGAATTTCATTGGAATTTGGTCTGAATTTATAAGGATAAAACTTGGTTTCGATGAATGACACCGGCAACATATATCACACACACACACACACACACACACACACACACACACACACACACACACACACACACACATCCAAGCTTACATTTAAAATACACTATGGTCGGATGGCATTCAAAAATCATAAGTACACTGACAGCATAACTGAAGAAAGACTGAAAGTAGTAACATGCAGATAAATCGTGTTCTTCATAGAAAAACCGTTGACTGCTCTTAGCTATCAGCTTTCTTCAGTGAATCTAGTTCATCTTCAGTAATGTCGTGAATTGCGACTGATCATATCATATTTGTCTCATTTGGGGGGAGAGGGCTAAAACACCCTCATACATCATTTCATTTTAAATATTTAGCTTGTTTGAAAATTTAAATTTGTTCAAATAAAGAGCCAGCCGTAATCAAATATTGTCTACATAATGTGAACTGCATGCCGTATAATATGCCGTATGATTTTGAAATGTGTAATTGGTTTCATCTTGGTTTCATCCAAAATAGTCATCGTTAGGACATTCCCATACAAATATACGGTGATGATAGATAGTCAGTGACAGACAGCGCCACAACTAATGAACTAAATGTTCACTATAGTTTCTTATTGACATTTTTCAATATGGCGCCGGCATTCGGTACAAAATGTATGGAGCAGTTTCGAAAAAGAAGAAGCAGCATGTGGTACACTTGTGTCCTCACGATGAAAATAGTTTGGTGCATTGTCAATAAAAGCGTCTATGTTTTTACTTCTATGAAGAACAAAAACTAAAAAATTTAATGAAGACAAGATTTAATGAAGGCAACATCATATTGATAAATTTTGTATATTTAGATTCTAAAATATAAGCCATTTATCATGTCACTTCTTCGTAAGTATCATAATTTTCACTGTTCATTCGAATTGATGAACTGGTTCATCATTCTCCTTACGACCCAACATTAATTTTTTTTGTTTTGTCTGCGTATATATTGAAAAGAAAAAAAAATCTAAAGGCTCTTGATGGATATGACTGTGTTTTTAAAGGAACAGCACTAATGATAATGTATTTTATTCGATGGTACTACATAGTTTGTGTCTGTGTGTGTGTGTGTGTTAAGACTCCATTATCTATTTTGTTTTGCTCTACTTCATGGCTATCATTGATCATTTCAATATTTTCCGTCTTTTTTTATGACATTAGTATTCGAATACATACGTACACTTTGTTTATGACCACAATTTTACGCCACCACATATCATTATTATATTTAATTCATTTTTCCGTCTCTTTACAAAATGAGAATGTAAAAAAAACACACAAACATTGTACAAAAACTAATGTCGATAATGGACGCATTAAAATACAAGTGGCGATAGCAACAATATGCTGTTGTACACATTCGATAAGCTTTTCGAATCAATGTCGACGAAATGAACGAATAGCAAAATTGTGTCGAGGGATTCGTGTCAATGGTAAACGAAATTTGTAATGAAGTAGCATGCTGATTTGATTGCATAAAATATTTAACAATATCTAGCCACATCAATGAGAAGCTTTCTTTTTTTTGTTTTACTTTTGTTTTGCTTAAAAATCATTTTAATAGGAAAAAAGATGCAAATAAAATGAAAACGCACTTTTATGTGAGTTGATTTTAAAAACATCGACAAAGAACAGGAAGCACAAAGAGAATGAAGAAAAAGGGAGAAACAGTTATCTTGCGGCACATGGCTCTAATTGAGCAGAATATTAATAGAAATGTCGTAAATTAGTTGTGCTAATTTTTGCTGTCATTTAAGATTGTGAGAGAAAATGTGAGGGTGAGATGGAAAAATGCGGAAATGAAGACAACAACAACAACAACAACAAAAAATGCTCGAATATTTTAACCGGTAACATTGCTTTTATTGTGTTTTGATGTGTGTATTTTTTTTTCTTCTGTCATTCTTTCAACCAATTCACCACCGTACACAGTTTCTGCTTGAGCTCTTAGTCAAATTGACTTTCTTTAAATTGGGCTTGGCACCTCACATAAGTCAGCGCCAATTTGACAGTAAGAAAATAGCACAACTATTGATTTTGTGTGCCTACAAATTACGTAAATGCTATTTTGTTACGTATTATTAGTTAGTGGCCGGCCCTTTATATGTATTTTTTTCTCTCTCTATCTCCCTCTCTCTCTCTCTCGAATTTATTCAAATTGTATTCACCAATAACGATAGGTCAATAAATTCATTTCGATTGCTGGTTGCTGAATGGTTTGGCGTATTTATTGTTCTGCAACAAAATTAGATCCAAGTTATAATTGTTTATTCTTTTTTATTGGCCTGTCATAAAGTTGAGTAATTAGAGCCGACAACGGGTAACGGCAATTTAGATAAAAACCTATAGCAAATAGATGGATGACAACGACACATCGATCCGAAGAACCAATACGAATAAAAAAACAAGACACACACACACACAAAATACAAACTACGAAAATATCAGCAATGAAATGCTATTGCCGCTATACCTAATCAATCTAGCGCTACCCCCACTAATTAAGTTAATTCAATTCAATTATTTCCCATGATACACATTTAAACTATGTATAGCACCAAGAAAACCGAGTGTTTTTTTTTTTGGCCCGTCAGACACACACACACAAACCAAATGACAGTCACACGAACACAGCAAAACACCCTGAACAGAAACGCATACTTGCATGAACGCATTCGAAACGGTATGACACCAGAATATAGAACGTGTCACAAAGGCTTATTTGTTTAAGGCAACCGAAGAAAGGACAAAATAATACAAATTGTGATGATTTTATTTGTATTTATTGTAAGCTCGTGTGGCTACTATAAATTGTGTTTGTCTCCTTTATTTTCTATCCTCTTGGCCCCTTCTGTGGCACAAGACAAACATGTCCACCATAAATGAGAATGCCGAAAACATCAAAACGAAAACATTATAACGACAACAACAACAATAACAACACCACCACACACCGTATACACAAAATACTAAATTGCCAACATATATAATGATGACCGGTGACATTTTTCCATTACAAGCATTACACAGACATTTTCATTGCATTTTTGCTATTTCTCTTCACAAATTCGTTTGGTGCTTTTTCATTTTATCACATCTCTGGTCGTCATATTTTTTTTTTATTACATTATTCCGTTTGAGCACCGAGAATGAAATAAACAAAACGAATGTGTATGTGTGTGTGTGTGTGTGTGATAATATATTTTATGCTGTGTTTGCATGCGCGTTTTTGTTATATAAATAAATATGATAAATTGATATTAACCAGTGACACTTAGAAAAGTGGAAACAAAAAAATGAAGAACAACCGATACAAAAAACAACACACACACATAAAAACAATATGAAAATAATCAAAAATAAGGGAAAGCAAGGAAAGAGAGCAATAAAGTTATGTTTCAAAATAAATTGAAACCTTAAGTCGATGCGACACACTGGTGTGTATCCACATTCACAGTTCACATACACACAAAAATGAAAATGGAAATGGAACACCACCAAATGGAAATGCGAATGAATTATTGGAACAGAAACGAAACGTGCGGCACAACAGAGTGATCGAGTCACTAGCAATGATTTACGTGGCCCAAAATCAACTCACCAGTCCATTCGAATAATTGAACATTATCTGCGGATTAATCAATTTATTTTTGAATTAATAAATAACACAAATAGAGAAATGAGAATTCTTGATATCTTCATTTGTTCGAGCGGGGGGGGGGGGGGAGGGTTTATGGCGCAATGTGTGCGTATTTAGTTAATCCATTTTATCTATATATCTTTGTCGTGAAATACACTAGGAAATACATATATACATATGGACAAATAAAATGTGGCGAATCCATGCCATTAGCATGGATGGAATACACAAAAAAACAGATTTCAAATAAAACTTTAGTCAAAAGTAAAAAGATTTCGGCGTGCACACGCAACATTATTTCAGTGTGTGTCTATTAAGTGTACTCAACAAAACACCGTATATAAATACTGAAGTGTGTGTTGTCGATTCTTTGAAAACAATGACTGATTCAATTGTTAACATTTGATCCCTTTATAGTTGGTTTAATCGCAATACTGTTGGGCGTTGAATTGAGAATGTCAACATTTCTCATTGCTCGTTCCATTTACTAGAAATGATGCGAAATAATACTACCGATTCTCCGATCTCCGGAAGTGAAAACAGTTAAAATAAATAATAATTCTTTGATGAATTTTTTTGTTTGTGTATGTGTCAGAATAAAGTCTCCAAGAGGAAACAATTTTGTTGTTGTTGTTGTTGGCTGCATAAGAGTCATACGATTTATTTGTTTGAATTGATGGAATGCCGTTCGGAATTGTGAGTGTCGTTTCCATTATATTTAATATACTTTTAAATTCATTGTCTCTAACAGCGATTTGTTCAGTTTTTATTTTCCCGCTGGAGAACGGCAAAATAGAGACGTATTAAGTGGCGCAAGCATGCATGCAAGAACAAAAAAAAAAACAAAATATACAGAGAAGCAAGAAAAACAAATCCAAGAGCTGCCAAAAAGCGAATGGCAAAAGATATAAATATATTATACAAAATGTATGTGTGGTGCGCGTTGCCGATGCTTATTGTTTCGCATTAAATGCGAAACCAAAATCACTTGCTGTACTTTCGA
Source organism: Aphidoletes aphidimyza (assembly GCA_030463065.1). Taxonomy (NCBI): domain Eukaryota; kingdom Metazoa; phylum Arthropoda; class Insecta; order Diptera; family Cecidomyiidae; genus Aphidoletes; species Aphidoletes aphidimyza. The sequence goes on along the minus strand of CM059998.1, from coordinate 19,910,451 downwards.
ACCCTCGTTACAACATGTCGAAACGAGCTGGCACAGCACAACGGCAAAGGCAGCGCCAAGATAAGGTAGAGAAGAAGAAAAAAAAAACAAGGAGCGAAACAGACCGAAGAAAGGCAACAACCACAATACTAATAATACCATCGACTAATGCTTAGTATGATAATTTAATAAACATGCATGCGAACGTAGGTGTATGAAGTTTGAGGGACGATTCGCGTGAAACGTATTGCACGTTTTATTTTCCCTTCTTTGTTTTGCTCTCTCTCCAATTGTTCAAGTGGTTGGTTGGTTGTTATTTTGTTTTTTTTTTCTTTTTATTTCTTATCACTTCGAACACATAATGAAAGTAGACACGGGCGCGCACCAGCCGCACAACAATTTGGTGCATGTGTGAAAGACAGAGACCGAGATTGAAAGCAACACAACGACAACAAAAAAAACCGCAAAAAATATTGCACAAATCTCGATGTGAATGTATACAAATTTTATATTGATATAATGAGGCGAAAAGAAAACTCTGCCAGCTTTTGGTGAATTTGAAATGGAACAAGTGAATCTTTAACGATGAACACTAATACATTTTTTATTTGGCCTTTATTTTGTCACACGCACATTTCGTTTGTACGCGTACGAGAGTGAAAGTTCATATACAGGATGATACATCATTTTGATGGCATTGTTATCGTTCGCACTGACTTAAAATCGATTCGTCTTAATTCTCTGGCCGTTTCTTTTCGTTACCGAATGCCGTGCAATTCGTTTGTGTGTGTCTGTATGTTAGCCTCATTTTTTATCCCGTTTCCTCACATATTTCTTTCGGTTTGCGTTTTTTCTGTGTTTTTTTTTTTTGTATTCAGCTACATTTCTCACCGGGTGTACCGAGCCTTTACCTTTATTTTTATTCAGACCAATTCTGTCTTCTTTTCTCTGTTCGGCTCTATTTTACTTTGTTATGCGTTGATCTTATTGGGTTTTTTAGTTGTTGTTAGATCTGGGTCGATTTGCCATCGTCATCGCCTTCGCCCATTCATTTTTGTTATGGGCTACATCTGATTATCTCTAATCGCAAATACTTATGAGTGCAGCCAGTCCAAAGATCCCTTACACGGCAGAATAAATACTTTTGATTGTTTGCTATTATATTAAAGTTCATTTTAAGCCATCTGAAATATTGGCCCAATTTGGACTTAATTCAATTCGAATCGTGGGTATTCGAATGTTGGATTTACCTAGTTTTTTTTTATTGATTGTTCAAATTGATTTTTGTTCTTATTTCTGGTTGTCTGTCGCTTTCATTTTTTTGCTCGCTCCATTTTGTTCTATTTTATCAGGGGTATCCGGAGCGAATCGATTCAAGGGTGGCGAACACCGGTTCACTCGAAAAAATCTGGACAACGTCAACACCAAATGGTGGATGTGTCACTAATGTTTTGTGCGCCTATTTATAATTGTCTAGTTGATACCAGACTGGAAATAAACTGCGATCTGGGTCGAAAAACATTTGGAGAAAAAAGAAAACTGAACCGATTCACCCCATCCTTACTATTTTGATGCTTTGTGTGTGTGTGTATTCTATTTTCTTGATATGTTACAATGATTTACATTAATGGAAACTATCATTCAAATGACTATTGTTTATATGACTAAAAAAATGAATACTAATTTGCCGATCAATATATGTCCGAAATGGGTTTTGGTATGAAGTTTCCATACTTTCTATAACTACGAACAAAACCCAAGTTTTCAAGCAATTTGATTAAATTATTGAACACCTCATATGGCCAATAAATGAGTGTTTTTACAACCACAAAATCATTATATTCCACGTGTTCTTTTAGGATTTTGTTAAAACCCAACGTCGGACAATCTTGCGGATTCAAATTATGGTATTTTTGAATTTATTCGAGTAAATTGGTCGATGTACACGTGCCCAGTGAGACAATGATTGAGCCTTAAATTAGGAGAGGGAGGGAAGTATTGAAGTTGAACTACTATCGCATAAACTTTCGAGCGTATATCAACGAACTGTTATTAGATGAAATACTTTTGAAATTTGTGTTTTTTTTTATAGCGTTCCTTTACCTGAGTCATGTACAGTGCCTGTGTTAAATACTTTTTACTACATGAAGATTTTTGTTGTTGTTGTCACTTTGAATACTGAGGTGCACCAATGCAAATGTCAAAGAGTTCTATACAATCTGAATTGGGCTTTCGACTTGGAATCGTCATTTTTCGTTTTTATGAATGAGTTTTTATGCATATCACCAAAAAAAAGAAACAAAATAAACGGCAACATTTGACGTGCACGTCTCTGTTGATCCTGTTAACTGTGTAAAGCTCTAAGCTCAAATTGGTTATAAAATAACATGAATGTGCTATGAATGTGCTATGAATCTGAAGGCCATTTGATGCCTATTTTCAGGTTCTATTATTGTATCCCCAAAAACACAGCCTGCCAGAGCAGCATCAGCAGCAGCACCATCAGTAGCTATGGCCTGTGTGGTATGCGTGCATGTGGTACGAGATTTATTTTATGGCACTTCTTCCGTTTAACATATATAAATTTTTATATATATGAAATGTCATATATTTAGATTACACTTAATTCAGTAAGGTGACAATTTTTTGCCAAATTTCTGACATTCCCGCCAACATTTCGGTGGATGGATATGTGCGCGTCTCAGTCGACCCATTGGCAGGAAGATAGGAAATTGTTTTCATTACACGTTTGAATGAATCACAGCAGCATTCATCGCATGAATGCGTGTGGCTCGAGTGACATCGAAGTTGTAAAAAAGAAGAAAGATCTAATCCGCTTGGTGTTGGTGCACTCGTGGATATTAGGATATTTTCACTAGGTGCTCATACGTACTTTCCCGTACTCTAGTGGGCTTGTGTATAAAACTTTAGAGTGCGTTTTATAATTTGGATTCGTTTCGGTTTGGCATTTTATTTTTGTTGTTGTTGTTGTTGTTGTTTTTGTGATACACACACACTCACACACAGTACACGCATATATGAATACACATTTATATAACCAGTGCCACGTCGTTTCTTTCGTGGGCCCCCATGCGCTCATGCAAAATATTCCATTCAAATGGAATGTATTATGTATGTAATGGAAATGTTATTATATATTTCTTTCGCGCCGTCTGCTGTGTTCTCAGCCCTGGCTTACCATCTCCTTTTCCCCCCCGGTCTCTGTCGCACTGACTCTACTGTACAGTATACACATTCAGTTGGTCCCAAATCTGATATGCATGCATGTATAAATTACATGTGTCTATTCGACGGATCTTGAAGATGTTGGAAATGCTCGAATAGAATACATTTGAATTTGTTATACATTTTTCGTGACATCGTTTGGAATTTTATTTATATGTTATATATTTGTCACTTGCTTCGCTGTTTTTTTTTCTTTGCTTCTTCTGTGGCCCGTTGTTCCTTGTTTTGGTTCTTCGTTACTCTCAATGCTCGTTTGACATGGATCCATACCTTGTAATTTCACACAGTCACATAACATAATGTTGGCATTCATCGCTTGATTGAGGGTATTTTTTTATTATTCGTTTATTTTCGCGCTGAAATCAAGTGCATATCACTCGAATTCGGAAAGACAACGCACACACACACACACAACGTAAAACCGATGGTTGAAATTTCACAGGAGCTATGGCCTATCTTTAAATTACTACTAAGAGCCCCATTGAACTGACGACATTCCACTTAAATGGCACTAAGTATTTTCAGTTCGATGCCAGCAATAATCCAAAATAGCTTGTGCTTGGCATTTATTTAAGCAAGTCCTTTGAGAGAATTTCATCTTTACATTTACATCAGCACAAATTTTTCCCTCATCTGTTCTGTTTTTTTTTATTCTCGTTGCTGTTGCTACTGTTATTGTTACTACTACTGCTGTTGCTTTGTGTATGTGTGTGTTTTGTGTCTTCTCTCGAACTATGAAAATCTGTTCCAACCGGATTTTGAAATGCTCGTTGTTACTTCGTGCCACTGCTCTAAATGCGATCACAGTCAATTTATTTATACATCTCAACGAAAGAGCGACACAGAGAAAAAAATCGACGAGAATTTTTGTACTGTGCCTATTAACAGCAGATAGAATGATGCGAGCAAAAACAACACCAAACAATCACGCAAAAGAACAAAATCTCTGTTTATTCGCTAGAGAATCAAAAACTGAGCTGATATACAATTTATAGATGGCAAATCTTTGCTTTTTTTAACTTCTTCTTTTCTTCAATCCCTCTTGCTGTCGCTATCACGCATTTGGCCATACCATTTGTCGTAGTTGCGCTCACACCCATATATTTACATAGACATATACATATATTTATATAAACCAACATTTACACATATCTCCATCTCTGTCGATCTACTCATATAAGTATGCACAAAATACGCTTTTTACTTTTCTCTTTGTTTTTTATTCCATTCGGCTGTTTTCCGATCGGATTTGTTTTTTTGTGTGTTGCTTTTCGTTTGTGTGTGTGTGTGTGTGTGTGTTTTGTTTTGTTTCGTCTCTCGTTGGTGCTCTTTTGCCTCAACAAAAGCTATTTTTATCTATTTTCGCATAAAATACATGGACAATACGCACGTTTCTTCAATGTGTTCTACCATCCATATAGGATGCTATTATGTAAGTGGAATATGCTGAAAAGTACTAAATATGCATAGAAATTCACATGGGCTCAACTCAAATAACTGTGAAATATTCAATGTGGCAGTTTTGACTATTCACTCGCACACATCTATATGCTCTGACTCATTCACCCACTCACGTTTTCTCTTTCTCTCTCTCGCTCTCTGTTTTTTTTTTGTTGCTCGTTTGCCGAAACAAAAAGTAACTTGCACCCTGCCTGGAATTGTCTTTTTCCGAAGTTTTCATACGTCCAAAACATATCATTCAATAAACTATTAAAAATTCGTTGCGATATTTGAATTGACTGCCAATAGACTAAACACACCACACTTTTATACACACATCTTCTCATCCCGTCAATATTTGCTCTTCTGCCAGTTTATTTCAGATTCTATTTCTTGTTGTTATTTTTTTAACTTTTCCCATGCGAAACGTACAAAACATCTAAAAAGCCTATGCATAAATTGAATGTTTGTTGTTTCCTTTTCGAAATATAGTCTTTTTTTTCGATCGAATGTGTGTGTGTGTGTGTGTGCGTTGGTTTCATCGCCTACAACAAACACACTTGTAAAACGACATAAAATGCAGTATCATCCCAATCCACTTTCGGCACACACACACACACACACAAACCAAAAACTTATTTATTTTCTTTGATTCTTTTGTTGTCGAACTTTTTCACTCGAAGAAAGATCTGGGCATGGAATATATTGGATAAAAACGTCAAATATTGATTCACTGGTTCGAAATGAAACTGATACTATTTTCCGTTGCAATTCGATAGTCTTATACAGTTTGTTCTGTGTTAAAATTTATGGCAAGAAAAATATCTACGGGTAAAGAGAATAGGGCTAGGCGCCTGGAAGTTACACCCAAATTAAATACATTTGGATCAACTCATTTTCTACGAAAAAAAAAACGAAATAAAAAAGATCGATATTGTTGAAAATGATCCGAAACAATTTTTTTTGTTTTTCGAAATAACACTTTATTCATTATTATGCCTATTTATTTACAATTGTTGTTTTGTTTATTTCTGTATAATTTTGTTATTGTTGTATTTTTCAAAACTATATATGGTTTTTTAAAATTGTGTTGGTTTCAGTTGTTGAATTTATTTTATTTGTTCACATAGTAACAAATGTGTGCTGATAAAATAAAACTATGTTTCATGATCCAAAAAATGATAACAGTGAAGAGAAAACCAAACACTGCCATGGTTGTATTATGTATCGATTTGAGTAGATTATTTCCTCTCGTAATTTTTTATCTGTGGCAAAATTGTCCACGAATCAAATCAATCAATTCGGTTCGAAATCAAATGGAAACTGTTATTTCTCGTACTTGTTCACCTTACGTTGCTCGTCGTATTTATATATATTTTTTTTATAGTTGATCATCGACTTGAAAGCTAGCTTGGATGTTCGTGCAAACACGAGTTCGTTGCGTACAAGAGCAAATGCCTTCATTGTTCATATCAATTTTGAGTGACAAGATAATTGCATATTTTATAAGGCATAAAATGGTATTACTACGAATAATTTATATCACACATTCTATTCTGTCACTATTTATCTTTTTTTTTTCTTTCTTTCTTGGATGCATTGAATAGATAGATAATATGATCCGAAGCAACATTGAATGCCATGTAAAAGCCGTTTTTCTCTAGCTATTATTATGGTGTAGTTGTTACTGTTGCCCATCCTCTTGCTTTCATTCGTACACACATATCAAATGTGAATGCGCACAGTTTATTTTTCTTGGTTTTTTTCGGGTTTTGGAACACACGGAATATTTGGGGCCAGCTGATTTGGGGTGTGCGTGCCATCCTTTCGTGTTTTTCTTTTATATTTTTTTTCCGTCGTTATACCGAATGTTCTGAACATACAGCAAATGATATGTAGCATACAAACTAAACTCACCTTCATTCTATTTATCATACAGTCTCTTAAGGTTATCTACACCGTTCCCCGACACCAAGTACTACACTTTATTCGTCAATCGACGAGGGAACGCATCGAAAAAAAATGAGATATGAAAATATTACTTCGCCGAAAAGAATATTTTTGGGGGTAGAATGTTTGAAAAAAAAAAACAGAATTCAACTTGAGGAAAGCTTTGTGAAATACGCAAGAAAACGCATTTTATCGATCTTTGTGATCCTTAAAAAAAAACTTTCTGGAAAAACTGGATGGCTACTGGTGTTGTTTATAAATTGATTTATAGGACATTTTTCGTTTGACTGCCGACACTGGTCAATTTCGATTTTGTCAATTGGTTTTTTTTATTCAATGTGCTAACGTTTTGTAGCCACACTCGATACGATATACAACTCCGGTGCTCTTATTTCCGGTTACACGACAGCCCATAACTTCTCAGCTGTCGACCAAATAAAATTAGTTAGTGGGTTTGTTAATTGACAACATGCAGGCATTTACATTGAATTTGACTGCCTTCAATTGGCCAGACATTCATATTTGTAAGTGTGTGTGTGCTGAAATGTTCGTGCTCACGCATCGAATGCGATCACAAATAATGACAAAATGAATAACCAATGAACTAAGCAATTATATCGACGAAAAAACAACAACAAACTGTAGATATGTAACCGAACAAAATTAAAGTGAAGTGAATGAGGTGGAAATACATTTGATGCGATTTGCCATCCGTATTTTTATTAATAATGCGATTGTCAAGTTTGTTATTACGTCTGAAAACTCGTAAATGGTATGTTTCGATGTCTGTTGGCGCCTAATGACATAAAACTTTTCCCTTTTCCCCTATTCACATCCACAAATTCGTTTGCCTTCCGCTCATATATGCGCACTCATTCGAGAGCTTGCGAAAAACAACAACGACACCGCAACTGCACGCAAATGAATGCGTCCGAGTTTTGTTGCAAATTAATGAACGATTGCACGTAAAACGGACAACAACAAAAATGAATACGTTCAATATTATGCACATCATCCCTCTTTCCCCCCCGACTCATTCACACCCGAGCACTTTACATGGCAAAAATTGTGATCGAGAACGAACTAAATATGTATAAATAGCAGATAGCTTAGTCAAGAATAGAAACAGCTCACGCAATGAAGCACGCAATGCCCTTACCATTGGCTTAAGTCGAAAAGGTAAGAAAAAGTTAATGTTGCTCTGGCATAACAAACTAACGAATTGCCACAATCAACAGCAAATACGCTTCAAACTAATTGAAAAGTTTTTTTATGTTCTCACTTTCTGCTGAACATTGCTGTTGTTCAATAAGCTCATGTCATTTAAGGCCCGTCCGAAACGAAAGTAAAACTGGTAAATGACAGACAAAAAAGAGTCAGAGACGTTCGTTCAAGAGAAGAAGAAATACCATCAAGAGAGAGAGAGAGAGAGAGAGAGAAAGAGAGAGAGAGAGAGAGAGAGAGAGAAAGAGAGAGAGAGAGAGGAGGGGTAGAAAAAAAAGAAGAACCTAACAAGAAAGTAACAAAATGGCAAAAATTCAGTTGCAAATGTGTACACAATGTTTGGTTGGCAAGTGTTTATTGTCATTTTACCTATGTCTGAATTTGATATGCCCTGAGTTTTGCGTTTTTTTTTAAGATTCTTCTCTTCATTCTTCTTTTTCCCTATTTGCTACATTCGGTGACTTTCTTAACGGTGTGCGTAAGTCAAGCGAGTTCGCTTATTCAAGCAAAATTCATGTTTGTGACACATATTCTCGTAGGATTTACACTTTGTCATTTCTGTCGTCCAACTGAATATATATGAATGTGTCTAACAATGGAATTACAATCGAGTGAGCAAACACACACACTTCTCACTTCCTTACACTCAAAATGTATGCGCGTCGATGTTCGCTATATCATTGAATGTCGAAAATATTTCGTTCTTTTGTATTGTGGATGACTTAGATTCAGTTTGCGATTATTTCATCAAGAATGCTAGCACACGATGCTTGAGCTGCTTAGTTCATTTCCCCGTGAAATGAAAATTAAATCGATATATTCATGAAATCGTATATTTAATTTTGACTGTGTGTGCATGATTTAAATCTTCACATATTCATTTTATACGGATCATACTTTGTATATACCTCATCACAAAATTGTCACAATTTGTCAGCAATTGACATTGTGTTGCAAGAATGTGCAGATAGTAAAATGTTTCTTTTCTAAATTTGCAACTATATTTTTGGAGCTCACTGGATTCTATATATGTATATATATATACATTCTATCATAGAATTTCTTTGTACATTGTACAAAGCTGATAAAATGTTGAAGTTTCCGTAATTTTGTAGCAAAATGTGCCTATTCATTTTGTGATATCGCTAGGTATAAAATATTTAATCAAATCAATGCCAAACACTGATGGCAGAATGAGAATCGTAAAAAATGTTTACAGTTTCATCATAAAAAAAACAACAACAGAGAATACTGGCAATGCCATTCGTTAATTCATTCGGTTACATATTTGCGAATGTGATTGGTCGTAATGCTGGAGAAACTTTAATCTACCAAAGGATTTGCTAATAGTAAAAAAGAATATATGGTGGCATGATTTCATTGCTCCGTAAATGTTAATTCTCCCAAAGCAAAACGGTTATGTGAACTAGTAAAAAAAAGAAAAAGAAAATAAATTAAAAAAGACACACACACGTACAAATCGAGTTGGCGCTTTGGATTTTCACATTGTTATTCACTTCAATTTAACCCAAATTTACCCAAACATTGTTCTCTTCAATCTCATCCGTGTTTATATTCCAGAACATTAAAATATCTCGAAACAAATTCAACACATAGAAATAGATACCGATGACTTTGTGTTGTGTTTGCGATGGAAATTTTCCAATTCTACAATTTCTGTATGAATTCAGATGGCAGCCAGACTTTTTACAAAACAATCGATCTACATGCCGTATATATATATATGCTAAAAGTCACTTTTCAATATCTCAGAGAAAAAAGACTGTTCTGTTATAAATTCAGTATAAAACAAAGTGTTGGTGAAAATCTTAAATTTATGGAAAATAGACGACTTTCGCAACACATGAACACTGACAACATGAAACACATATACCAGAATGAAGGAAGGACAGAGATGAAATAATATCGACTTTATCGCTTTTACGAAAAATTCCTTCGCCCCCCCAAAAAAGCCGAAAAAGAAACGAAAGCAGGAATAAAAAAAACACCGAAAGAACTAGCAAAAGATTGAGAAGAGCGACAGGCGTTTTGAAGGCAATTTCTGAAGGCTTAACGTATTCCAATGTTAGTTGAGTTTGTTTTTTGTATTTACTTGCCATTGTTCGTGTCGTTGTTGTTACTGCTGCTGTTGCAGCCCCCCCCTCTCTCTCTCTCTGTGTGTGTTTTTGATCGTCCCCCTTCTGTTTGAATACCTGAAATCGGAGTATAGTGAAATGTTAGCAGTAGCCGCTTGATTTGATTTTCTTTATCTATGTACGAACACATTCTCTCAAAGTTTTCGTTTTTCCTCCAGTTGTTGATTGTTGTCGTCGTTGGTGTTAGTGCTGGTGTTGCTATTGCTCAGTATTTTGTGGAGTTTGTACAATCAGGCTATCGGCAATAAACGGGCACAATAACTACCTATAGCTACAGCTACCGATTACGGTGATGCTGCATAAACTCAGCACTAAAATACCCGATATTGTTTCAGACTTATCAAATGAATCTGATTTCTCTCTTCGATTTCGCCCCCCTCGTTCTTAGTTTGCTTTGTTGTTGTTGCTATTTGGTATTGGCGTTGGTACGTGTACCTTTCGATTGCCTAGTATCGGCATTTATTTGCTTAGTCGAACTATCCTCGACTCTTTTTTTCCAATTTATTTGACTTCTATTTGCTAGCTTTACGGAATACCAAAAATCCTCGATCAATGTTTCGGTTTAAGAATATAAAAATTGTGCGTGTGTATTTGCGTACATTTTTTGTTTTCGTATTCCAAGTCTCTTCAACAGCAACAAAACACACATGCACACACACATATTTAACGTTTAGATAGTTTTTATGTATAGCGGCCGGTTAGGTATATATTTGTGTGTATACAGCGTATACGAGCGTAAATGAATTTGATGTGGCATACAGCCTTACAACGAAAATTCATCAACTACAGACACATTTAACAATTTCGATACTGTCCTAATTCAATGGAAAAAGTTTCACTACGCACCAAATAAAATGTGAAAGGAATTAGATGAAATAAAATGCGAACATTCCACAAGCGCCACAATGATTTCAACAAAAAGCGATACATACGTGGAGCCCATTTGATAAATACTAATTCGATTAATAACCAAAATAAATTCACCAATTTACGATTTATGCTGGAAAATTTACAGAGACATGACCAAAATATAGTGAAAAATGGGGGAGAGGGAGGGGAGGGGGATGGGCAATGGCGAAGCGGCCCAGATAAAATGAAATAGGACGAAACATGATGGGGATATGGAGAGGTGGTGATTGTGCGAGCGTGCAAGCAAACGAGAAATATACCCGAAAAATTCAATTATATTCTATTTTCATTCCATTTATCTATTTAGTCTAAATGAAAATTCCACCGTAATTCTCTCGCGCATTTGTTTTCGTTTGTTGATGGTAGATGAAAAATGTTTGCGGCACGATTGGGTGATGTGTGGCTGTTTCGCTCTATGAAACCATTACACGCACGAGCCCAACAACAGCCACAGTCACAGCCACATCAACAGCACACACACACTCAAGCACGCACGCACAAACATCTATACCCAATTCGAAAATCGAATCTTTAATTCAACGAAATAGCACAGGCGTGGCACTTATCATCTAAACTATGCGAATGATTCGCATCGTTTGAATCAATAAATTTACGAATTGACGAAATGTGAATTTATCGAAAATGCAAAGAGAGTGAAATTCCATTAAGGTTTTTGGTGTGAATGTGTGTATGCGTTGTATATTTACAAATATGAATGATGTGATGGACCTGTACCGCTTTGTTTATTTTCGCATTGTGTTTCATTTTGTAATTTCATTTTATTGAAAACGCTTTCAATTTTGAATGGAAACCAAACACTATTGATTGCCTTTGACGCCGTTTTTGTATACAACACACAACAAAATGCGATGCTTTAAAACGAATATTGAACAACTAAAACACTAAGCAGTTGGAGTGATGAGAGTATGAACACAGGAGTGACTATGTGCAAAGGTGTATCTATATACCATCAGCACAAATATTCAACACACTCTTTTTTTTTAACATCAATTTTCTCTGTTCGCGTACGCACATGAAACAGCACGCATTCGACGCATCGTATGCGATGTATAAAAGTGAGACACAGTGACAGCGAGACAGAGACACACACACAGCGAGAGATGGGGGGGGGGGGGGAGAGAGAAAGAGGGAGAGAGTAAAAACGCGCGCGTATCGTGTGATTCGATGATGTGATGTGCATGCCACCGTACACACGGGTAAAACATCCAAACAAAAAGTCCAAATCTCTTTTTCTACCCTAATAATTTAGTAGACTTACTTTATGGATAAAAGTTAATATATTATTTAAAGGTAACATCAAATAACCTAAATCTATTTTAGGATGGAAAAAAAAGATGCTGTAAAGTGTAATCAGATATCGCTTTTTTTTATTTATTTCTCCATTTCTGTCTCGCTTGTGCCCGTATGCAGGTGCATAGCTGAGTGGTGATCGGCGTGAGTGTGTCACATTTCAGAATGGTTGTCGTTTGGTCATCCTTTCTCTCTCTCTCTCTCTCTCTCTCTCTCTTTCTCTCTCTCTCATCTCTCGTTCTATCACCCATTTTTAACCATCCAAACTTCAGTCCATCTCATTCTCTGTGTGGTTTCATTTTATTTTGTCATTCTGGCTTGAAATGAAACGATTCACAATATTATTCCACTTTATATTTCACATTACTTATCCGTTTTTTGCGATTGCCAAAGTTTACCATGTTTCGTTTGTTTCAATCAAATTAGTTAGAGAACAGGGGGAGGTAGACGAATAAAGACTGGTGAATGGTGAATGGGAAAGAAGTATAGATAGTAATAGACCAAACGAACAGACAAACGAGTGAGTGTGAGTCGTAGATGGGTCTAATAGAAAAAAGTAAATACGCTCTCAATCATATTTTCGGTTAAATCACTTAACTTATCAACATTTATGCTACTACTACGGCTACAACTGCTGATGTTTGCCGTTGCTGTTGGTGTTGTTGCTACTGCTGTTAAATAATGGCCCTGCCGTTGCCGAATCATATCCAAAGCTTTCTGGGCCCAAGCACTCACAAACACTCAACAATCGGTGTGTGTGTGTGTTTGTGTGCGTGTGCTGTTCCACTGTCAACGTACAATGTACACCACCAGCCAGTGTCATAAACGATTAAAATTAGCATGAATTTTGAAAAATGGAAAGAAAACGGCTGCCGAGCTCAACACAATTGCTAAATTAGTGACATCTGCTCTTATAGTGTAATTTTCTGTTGTCATTTTGTGATTGTGTACGTTTGCCTGACTTTTTGTCCTTCTCTCTCTCTCTCTGTCTTACTCTCCTGGCGCGCTTCTGCTTGTGTATAAGAGAAACATTCAATGAGTGTATGCGACACACATTTTACCTTTTTACATTGGGATGAAAAACCCTCTCAACTGATGGCATCACTAAAAATAATATCATTTCATATTCTCAATTTCAGATTGGCAGTGGAAAGCAAGGCTTTCTAACTGCTTTTGCCAGTGTAATCGTATCGCCTTTGATAAGAGACCCATCGATGTTGTTGTTGTTTCTATGCGTGTATATTTTTGGTTTTTTATTTGTTATATATCTGCCGTTGCCCAGTTCAAAATGTGTGCTCGATGGGATGTGCCTTTTAAACTGTGCGTATGATGTCAACGACAATTTTGAGCAAAGATATGAAATCGGAGCCAAAAATTTGTGACATCGATTTTTTGTTCGGTGTTCATTCTTTTAACTTTTATTAAACGTGTTACGGCAAATACGCACAAGGGGATTCATTTTCTGTCGAAAGATTTTTTTTCTGCTTTTTGCTGCCCCAAATAACCCATACGGCCAGAGCACATCTTATATTTTGTTTTTATTTTATTTTCATTTCTTTTTTTGTGTGTTGGTGAAAAGAAGCAGCGAACGTACGATGGACAAACGGAATTGACGTCCACGGTTACAGTGCAAACCCATACATTCCATTCATCCAACTGACTTTTTTTGGCATTGTACCCCAAGCACTAAGTGTGAGCTGGTTTTGTTGAGTGTTGTTTGGGCAGCGAATGCCATTTTAAACATTTCCTAATGAGTTTGGTTGTCACGTACGCAATTTGTCGCGAGGTTTTTAATAAAATCAACTGAAGAGCACAATAATAAGCATGTTTTTCGGGACGACGGTAAAAGAGATGGGCAAAAAACGACGACGACGATGAAGAAGGACGACGACACAATGCTGAAATGAGGTGAAACTTTTTCATCAAAATGATGCTTAGCTATTCTAATCTTAACCTCTAGATCCTCACGATGAGCATATTACGTAGCAAATATACTGAATACATTTTTCCAGCTGAATGAGATGAGTGCGCAATATTTGAGAGACGATCTAATGGTGTACAAAACACACACACACACATACACACAGTTAAACTGAAAATAATATATTTAAAATGGGCTGAATTGCTGTGCTGGGCGCGCGCGCGCGCTCACTCGTTCGCACACCGAAAGCAATTAGACCACTTTCGCAATTAGAAATTGCAATTTATTTGATTACTCTTTGGGTGGTGTAATAGTTTGTGTGCGTTTGAATGCGTTTGAGTGCGTTGAAGGCATTTAGATAAAATGGAAATGTGATGGGAAAATGCTTTCAGGCATCAAAATGGCTTCTCCCTTCTAATTTTCGCTGGTGTTGTTGTGCTTTTCGTGCATTTTCACCCAACTAAGTAATGGGCTGATTTAGCTTGAGCTAGCTGTCTTCATGCATGAAATCAATAAGCTTCAATTTCAATAGCTTGCAATTTATCGCACTCGATATTAATCCAAATGTAGAAATCTCCACTTTAACGTTTTCCCGTTCAGCCCATTAATTTGGCTGTGTTGTTGTGGCACCCGTTCGAATTGCATTTACATTTACGTTTGAATTTGGTTCTCGCACATGCACGGACCTCAGACACTTATCGCACTCACACGCGTGCCAATTTCGTGCACAATTTTCAACACAATCATTTAGAAAATGAAGCGAACACTGCTTAAAAATACACTACTCAGCGTTCAATCAATCTGCATATGAAATGATGTAATGATGTAATGAATCCATTCATGTTTCGGTCACATTTGACCATAGTGTTGGTTAAAGTGTATTATTAACTGAAACGAAGTACTTACATTCCTTCAATCCTTCATTGTTCCACATGTAATAGAAGCCAGGATATACACAGATACATTGCTGTACAATGTACACAATGCTCACGCAACACACGAATTTTTCATAGCCATTGACAATGTTCGAAAAAGTTGGGAAATTTTTGGGCGTCAAGTGAAACGCACAAAAAAATGAAAATTAAATAGAACGGACACAAAAAAAATATGAGACCAAATGCCAACGTGCATTCGATACAACAATAATTGAACCATTTCATACATATTTACTATGATATGGAGCAGAAGCACAGTTTGCAAATATTACGACAACGCACAATCTGTTTTGAATCACTTCCACTCTTCGTATCGAATTGAATTGGATCCAACACGACAAAACAAAAAATCCGGTGTATTTTTGTTTTTTTTTTTTCATTCCCACTTGTTTTTGCTTTGTCTCTCGATTTCGCGATTGACTCGAAATCAAAATGAATGTCCGACAATAATAACATGGCAAAAAAACAGTGTTGTACACTTTGGCTACAATTTTTGCAGAATGTTGAACTACATTATATGCAATTCACGCGTTGCACAAAGAGCACAAGCATCGGATGATTGTGTTTGCCAATATGACAACGGTCTGAAAAATGATGAACCTGTAGTTAATGAGTACACCCAACAATACACACACACACAGCAATAGTCACAAGCCCGCACATTTATTTTGTCAGTAATATCATAAATATTATATACATTGTATTATGATGGACGAAATGTTGCGAATAGCTGACATTAAAATCCACACATTTTGCAACAATTTCGAGTGTTTTGGGTGTGCAAGGTATTTGATGAGTCGTCTGTGTCTCTATCCCTTTCACTCTCGATATCGCTGGAAATTCCACTGAATGCGCCCATAATTGTTCGTCCGTCCATCTGCAATCCATCTGCTTCAATTCAGCAACGCATATTATAAATCTGTTGCTGTCTGTGCAACCGTATAATATGTTGCATTACGCTATATAATACATATTTCGAATTAATTTGTCAATTTTCTCGAAGCCCTACCGACAAATGTTTTTCCTCATGTTTGGTTTGACTTGTTTCCAAAAAAGAAAAAAAAATTAACAAATGTTCACACCACCGCGCATTTTGTTGGGCTCACATTCAATCCATTTAAATGTTGAATTGGCAGCGCTTTTCTATTATTTGATGCTGTTTCTTTTTTTTTATTTCTCTTGCACAAACACAAACAACACATCGACGCTGTTCTGAATACAGTGGAACGCTTAAACTTTGTTCGGTGTGTTCGCTCAGTTGATGAACACAATTTTGATTTTTTTTCTCAATGTATTTGATGCTTTGCCAACGACGGCTTTGTTCCCGCTCTAAATTCCATTCTATATAGAGAATTCATGTACAAAATGTATTTTTCATATTTAAATTTCATATGCTATGTAGATGAAGACATCGTCACAATAATTGAAAAAAAAATATTGCGAAATGAAATTGCCTCGCCGGTGGTATCGATATGGTTGAATATATCAAGCAAAGGAACAATTTTGTTGATAAATTATCATGGAGCCTTGTGTGTTGATTGCAATCATTGCAATGGAATTGGTTTGCTCGTTTTTTTTAATGTTTTTTTTTTTCATATGAAATGAACTCACATGCACACACAGACGCACACACGCCAAATGGTTTATGGCATCAATCAAACCACATTCAAACATTGTGCCAATATTAATCGCCAGATAATTAAAATCGAGCATCGTTAAAATATGTACACACAAAGTGTTTGCAATCAATTTAGAATCGAGAAAATAAAATTGAATTCCCATCAAGCTGCCACGCCGTTCCGGTGAATGCAAACGTATTTTCCTAATTAGGTAATTTTGTTGTGCGATTTTTTTTGTTTGTTTCACCAGTCTCCATTATTCGGTTCGGTGTTCGCGCTCTGTCACACACAATCTCTCTCTCTCTCTCTATCACGCTCTCTCGCTCACTGGCCAAATATTTGCTAATTCGCATCAAACCAAATTTTTCGGCGAGTGAGGACACGCGGACGTGAGAATACCATAAAAAGATAGATAGAGCGAGCGCGTAGTTTGGATTGAGCATGAACGCAACTGTTATGGCAACCAAGCGTTGAAAAGCAATTGAAAATTATTGTAAATAATTACGTGTAAATTCACGGTTTGAATTAACTGCGAATATGAACGTTGAACGGACGATATTTTATGGAACCTTTGAAGCGGGACACGCCGCCACCGTGAAAATGTTGTGCCGCCTCGCCTGACTTCAACATTGGAAGATAATAGGAAAATGTTTGTTAGATAGCAAATTTAATTAAATCGGATTTATGAATTGAATATACATATGTGTGTGTTATGCACACGTGATGGCAAAACCATCGGTGCAAATATTTGATTGTGTTTGGTTTGAAGCAGATATGGTGCTATGCTGTTTGCGGGGAAATGCAAGTGGAAAAAAATGAGAGAGAGAGAGAAAGAGAGAGAGAGAGAAAGAGAGAGAGAAAAAGAACAATTTTTGAACTATAAACGACGACAATCATTTCGGATCTCGTTATGTTTTGAAATGAGGTCGAAAGAATTTTAAAGAAGGGAACAAGTGGCAATCGATTTGAGCACCCCCTAAATTATAACAACCGAAGGTGGTAGAAATTGAAAAGTTAACTTCCAGCTATAGGCAGTTCATGAGCATGTGTGTTTGTGTATGTGATCTATCATCAGCCTATCGACAAACTCTTGACTTCATTTCCCGTTGCCTTCCTCGTTTTGGTTTTGATTTTCGATTTTCAAACGTTTTAAATCAAAAACAACAACAAATGTTGTGCTCGTACGCTCGCGCAGTTCATGTGCTATGGTGTTGAGAAAAAAAAATCAAAAATACACCCTCTAGCCAAAAATACGCGTCCGGAACCGAGTCTTTTTGAAAATAATGCAGATGAACTTTTACATTAGTTATCAAACGATGCGTTTATTGTTGCCATTTCATTTCATCTTTTAAATTATGTTGCGTCTGCTAAATGACTTTCGATCAAAAACAAAAACACCTTAGAAATTGGTTCCAAACCTCTCTCTCTCCCCAAAACAACCACCGCATACAACAATACAGATGAAAACTGCACGTACATGTCGACCTCATTTCGACGTACAACGATGAGATTGTATTCAATAATGAACCTTTTATAATCATCATGCTTCGGTTCAGAGAGCTTATATAAATAAATGCGTGCACCCGTAAAACGTAGGCTCAGGCGAAGGGAAATAATGGTGGCAACAACGTGCAAAAGCAATCAAAAAATGGAATGAACCGAAAAAGCGAGAAAAAACTCCATTTTTTTCATTCTTCTCTTCATCTTATTTTCTTTTTGTTGGTGGAGTGCGTGTACCGGGTAACAACGACAAAGAGAGAGAGAGAGAGAGGGAGAGAGAGAGAGAGAGAGAGAGAGAGAGAGAGAGAGAGAGAGAGAGAGAGAGAGAGAGAGAGAGAAAGAGAGAGAGAGATAAAAAACTGTCATGTGTCGTATAATATTTGCCGCATTGGTAAATAAATTCCACACTCAAAGGGGCAAAAAAAAAAAATCAAATATACGTACACACCAACGCGCCAACCGGGGATGACAAGCGGGGATGACAGGCACGTAAATAAACTTTTCCGTCTTCAGTTCTCCGGTCTATCTTGGCGCTTTTTCTTTAGCCTTAACTTGTTGTTTTGTTGTGTTCACGTGTGCGTGTGTACCAACCGGGCCAAACGAATTTACGATGAGATACGGCAAATTACACATCGAACTAAAAATGCGGCGCCACAAAGCACTTGTTTAATGAGAAAATTTATGCAAATATTGAATGAGCAAGTGAAAGATGCAACAAAAAAAAGCGAGAAGCGCGATGAAGCAAGCCACAACCGTGGTTAGGCAATCAAAAGGCATCATTTAGTGACAAAACACAATAAAATATTATCCGAATAAAGAAGAAGTGAACGATGAAAATAAACAATAAATTGAAGGGAGTTGTGTGAAGGAATGTACGGCCCAATGAAAGTAACGAAAAAAAAACAAAAAACCAAAACCTAAACCAAAGAAACACGGACCGAAATTGAAATTGGTGTGTAATTTTCTACGTTCTTCGTAAATGGGTCTTATTTCGTCATTCATCGAGAAATACTTGGGAAATGATGTCAATACCGTTGCTTGTTTCATGTTATAGGCAACGCTCTTCACGTCTTATCACCATCCACATTCGTCGCTATATTTCGATTAAAATTTTCCCCGTATACCAAACCGCGCGCATACATCGACACACACACACACACATTCACAACAATCTTCGATAATTTATTGGGAAAACACGTAAATATTGTTATGAGTCAATAGCGGGGCGGGAAATTTCTCCATCATACGGAAAATAATGGTAAAGTTTGTTGTGTTGCGGCGCCGAATAAAGATGGTTCATCTCTTAATTTCCATTGCACGAATCGATTTGAAACCATTGTGAAGAAAGTGTACGCATCACGCGCACACACTGTTCATCAGATCTTTTGCTTTTTCTATATCTCACTAATGGGTAAACGCGGGCCCCTTTTTCGTTTAATTAAAACATTTTTACATAACGTGATGAGATAATTACTTTATGCGCCTTCTACCCTCGTGTTTTCTTCTTCCTTTCTCTCTCTCTATCTCTCTCGTTTAACTCGTTCATTTTCATCGGGGCTTTTTTTTGGCCGGCCCTATCTACCCATGCGATTTATTGTCATCGTTGTTGTCGTCGTGAACGCCAGCATTGCCCTTATTATTCGTTCTTCCATCGTACAATATTTGTTTCGTTGATGAGATTGTTTCAGCTCAAGTCTGTGCTAGTGAATATATATATATTTTTTATTCTTATCCTGGTTGTGAACGCTACGCAATGTTGATATAAGATTTTTAATATTTTTTTTTTCCTTCTTCTTCTATATCTTCATTTTGCCTTTCAATGTCACATTTGTTGAGAGAAATCGTTAAGCTATTCTTTATGTTGGTGTACATTTTCCCTTAGCTCTAGATTGATATATTTTAAGTACTTTGCAATGTGTTTCAAACGCACAATTTTCATCATACTCGGGATGCGGATGCTTATCAACAAGCATTGTCTTTGAAGAAAAAAAAACACCAAGTCATTAGTTAATCTTTCAATTGAAGTTGGGCGCAGACAGTTTTCGATTCAAAACCATTACATGATCGGATATTCAAAAGTTGAACCGCATTTGTATGCGTCAGTTACGACTGATTTCCTTAATTCGTAACATTTCGCGCATATAAGTGACGCGCGGCTTTTAGAGTGATGTTAATGGGTGTGAGAGAGGCAAAGCGAAAACAATCGATTTCGATAAATTATGACAGTGACACCAAAAATTTAATGGCCAAATCTATAAATTGTTCTATGGGATTTCAACGGGCAAATGTGTGTTGTGTGTGGCGCTGTCTCTCTCTCTCTCTGTCTCATTCACTTGCGTTCTCTGGTTCTCGTTTCATTTCGCGCTTCACACTTTGTGCCATTACTTGCCTTTGCATTCACAACACGTATTGAAACGTTGTACGTGCGCTTATTGTTTTAAAAATATGGTGCGGATTGCATTGGCCTTTTGAATGAATATTAGTCTATAGTATATTATCGTTGATATTTTATGTGTGATTTTTTACGCTCGTTTTCTCTCTTTCTCTCGTTCCATAGCTTTCGTTGGCGCTTTTTTTGTATTCTACTTTTTTTCTGTCGATTTTTGGTTTTGTATGCATTGGCCTCACATTCACACACACCCTTACGAAATGGCAAAATGGTGAGAAGTGAGTGCAAAAAAAAGAGAGGAGAGCACGCATTTAATGTGTCTGAATTACCACCGGCCTTACAGCTATAATTTGCCATATTAAATTCAACTCGCATACACGTTTTGGCCAATAAACTATTAGTTGCAAGACACTTTTTTCCAATCATCAGGCGTACCGCATTACAAAAGCTCTCACCCACCATTGCACACCCATTCGACACTTTATGGCTCAATTGCGTTAGCGCTGCTGAATATTTGTGCAATAGTTCAATAAAAATAAATCTCTCTCTCTCTCTCTCTCTCTCTGTGTGTGTGTGTGTGTGTGTGTGTGTGTGTGTGTGTGTGTGTGTGTAAATTTCCCGTTCAACCGTTTTATACTCAACTCGCTAACACTCACTCAAGTGATTTGCGAGTTGTCATGGTGCACGGGTAGCCGCTCATTCAAACGGATTTCAAAGTGGTTTTTCTTCGTTATTGTTTCTTCTCCTTTGAAGAAAAAAAATCACACACACACACATATATATATATAAGTATTCTTAAAACACGTATTCTAATGGAAGAGAGAATTTTCTTACAATAGTTTATAGAAACGTGCTTAGCACGGTCATTATCATCCACCAATCACATTCAAAAATCAAAGAAAAAAAAAACAGCAAACTACTAAACTAATCGAAAAAAACTTGTTTTCCATTGTTTCTTTTCAGATGAACCGTCCTATTCAAGTTAAGCCAGCGGATACTGAAAACCGCGGTGGTATGTTGATCGCATTTAAATGCATAATTGTTTGTTACTTTGTTTTGTGGCTTTATTTCATTTTAACCGATTAGTTTTGATGATTTTTAAATTTTTTTCTGTAATGTTAACTTAAAACTTAGACTTAAGCTCTTAACCATCTTCTCTCCGAATCGTGTGTGTATATGTTTTCTTTACAACTAAATAGCAGCTGTATATTATAAATTTGTGTGTGTTATACATGAAACTTGTGCCTGCTTAACGGAAACCAAAAATAAGCTCATAATTTTTCATTCAACCCAGAAAAACTAAAAACAAAAAGAAGAGATACAGAAACTAACGTTTCTAGTTAATTAAATTTCCTTCCATTCAGAATGTGTACGATATTATTTAGTTGAAGACTCACTTGTGCCCTCCCCGCCCCCATTTATTTATCAAGCGTACGTGTGTGCCAAGCTAGAGCACACTTTTAAAACTTGTTTCCGTTGCATCGAATCATTTTATCCGATTCCATTTTTCTGCTTAACACTTTTTAATCTTTGTTTTGTGCACCAATTTACTTTTTTTCCGCTTTTGTTCGAATTCTCAACCAAAATTCTTTTGGTTGAATTTCAGTGATGCTCAAACTTGATATGTTTGTTGTTGACTTGCAGTCTTCAAAATGATTTATACATAACATGTATAACATAATTCATATACCTATATAATGCTTGAATACAGAGCATTTAGTCTTTCGTGGCATTATAATAATCCGATACGAGCGTGCTCAATGTTCAATGCTCAACGGGGGAAAGAAAAAAAACGAAATACGCGAAATAAAATGACATTCGATGTAAATGGTAGTATCGTACTCATAACACGACACACACGAATAACGGTGTTGTTATATTACGTAGAGGGAACGCAAAAAAAAATATTCTGCACATATTTTAAATAATATTTGAGAAAGAGGAACTCCATCGAACATGAGTTTAACTTGAACATGTACGGGATATAATAAGAGAACAACAAAATGAAGAGAAGAAGATGAAATGAAAATGAAGAGAACATACAGACATCCACAGCCGAAAAAAATTCTATTACTCGTCGGAAGTGTTATGAAGTCTGTCGTGCATCAAAATCGCTTTTCAGTGGGTTGGGTTTTTCCCCGACACCAAGTTGGGGGAGCGGGGATGAGGTCGGGGTTGCGCAAGACGTATGACGTATGTATGTGACGTTGTAAAGCATGGTGATGGATCTGACAATGGAGTGGGCAGTTTGAATTGTCGTAAAAAATAATACGGTAGTTACTCGATCAAAAATCAAATGGGTCTTTGAGGGAACATTCATACGGTAGATCGCTGCTTTGTCTTCCAGCTGCCTTCTGCTCTCTATCTCTATCTCTCTCTGTCTCTGTCTCTGTCTCTGTCCCTGTCCCTGTCTTTTTCATTCTTTGCAAAATGAATGCATATTGTCAGCAATAGCAGTATAGCAACATCAGAGGCACTGTGCTACCGCCCGAATAAGCAGATTTTCCTTTGTTGTTTTAGTTTGCTTTCTCTCTCTCTCTCTCTCTCTCTCTCTCTCTCTTTCTCTCTCTCTCTCTCTCATAAATACTTTTTAGTTACTTTTTATTCTCTCCTGTGTGCAGTCTTCAAGAATATGAGACGCTGAATTAAACGAACATAATACACTGTACACATGCAAGCAAAATAAGTGCGAAAGCTCGCGCGCTAACCAGCGCATCAACAACACATTGGTATCGTACACATGCCAATGTCTCGGTGTAGTTGTTGTTCGAAGAAGAAGTTGCACCATAATCGTACTTTATTATTCTGAAAGAAGAGCGAGCTAGCAAGCAAGCAACAACAACAACAACAACAACAACAGCAGCAACAACTAAAATATAAAGAAATATAGAGGAGCACAAGTAAAAGAATCGCGCAAGAAAATGGAATAAACGTATACGCTTGGTACTTGGTTTACTGTTTTCGACAACGGCTCAATGTCTTCACAGCGACTTTTTTTGCATTGCTTTCACTTCGGCTGTTCTCTCTTTCTTTCTCTCTCTCTCCGTTGCGTGTGTGCGCTTGTATTTTACTTACTTTTGTAGCCATATTCCTCCACTCCGTTGTTCGCTTCTTTGATGACTTTTGACATCAATGCTTTCTGCAGAAGGCATACTGTTGATGATTCTGAAATGCTTAGTTCGACCATCAACACAAAAATATTATAGAATCTTTCGAACAACGGAACTTTTCGACTATGCTTATGCATTGGACTGCAGATTCAACAATTTCTTTGGGCCGTGGCTCTTTAGATTTGCGAATGTTTCACTGTGCTGACAGCAATTGAGATGGAAATGGTGATGGAGACTGTCAAATTGTCGACAATATGGCTTAAAATACATACGCTGTACGAAAGATTTTTTTTCTCTTTTCCACTCGCTCCTAAGAATTTCATATTCTGAGTGCCGCCTCCTACAAAAAAAAAGAAAAAATGAAAAAAAGTATAGTTCATAAATTCTGTTTATTACATTACACAAATATTTTTCACTAGGAAAAAAATTGCAGGAATAAAAAGGAAAAGTAGCAAGAGCAAAGATGTATTTTGGATGGCGCGGACTGAAAAATAATGACAACAACAACAACAACAACAACAACAACAACATTTAAAAATAATAACGAGAAAAACACCAAAACAAAAACGAAAAGTTAAAGCGCGTACACAACAAAATAAGATTGTACATAAAATATACGTGTATGGATAAAGAAGTACAATAGGGTGAGAGAGCGTAAAAAACGCGTTGCACAAAGTGAACAGTGAAGAAGAAAAAAAATATACATACGACGCATATCTCACTCTATTTTGTATTTCGCCGATGGTGGTTCTTGCAAATCTTCCTCTTTACTCGATGTGTTTTCTTCAGCTCCTATCCCCTCTCCGCGCACACATCTTCACCATTGCTCGCTCTTGTCATCGATCGTTCTGTCTCTTTCATTTCACATTTGTTGCGTCTCGTTTTTAATTTTGCACTGTGTTCGTTTACTCCCATTAGTCTGGTATTATAATATGGCTTATTTTATTTTTGTTTCGTTCCGTTCCGTTCCGTTTCGGATGATGTCTCAGTTGTGCGATCCTGTTGCCTTTAAAAAAAATGTGAACAAGAGTGAGCTAACGGTAGCTGTGAGGGAGAGAGGAACAGAGAGTGAGTGAACGACTGAAGGAATGTGGCATATATCATATAAATGCGAAATTCACTGCGAATATATTACGTAATTTATAAGAATAAGCAGGTAATTTGCTTTGAAATATTGCAAACTTGATGAAAAATACTTTTCATTCCAATGCAAATTCTTTAACACGACTCCCAAACTACCGACAGTCAGTTCGCTTACTGCTTTTTTCTCGTTTCCTCCAGCTTTCTCTCGTTTTCTCTCACTCCCTCTCTCTCTCTCTTTTCTCCTCACTCTCCATTTCTCCATACTTATGTTCACTTGGCTCATTCGGCATACTTTTTCATTTGTTCGTGTTCTTTATTTTGTTGTGCATTGCTCATATCAATATGGCAGCCAGCGAGGCCAAGTTATATCACGATGATAATCTTTTTTTTCTCCTCTCTCTCTCTCTCCCTCTCTCTATTTTACTCTTGTTCGTTTGTTCAATCGTGTTTTCTCTCTGTGTGTGTTCATATCTTCTCTATCTCTTTCCATTTGATCCATTTGCCATATCATCAATGCATTCTTATTGTTTGTGGTGCTGCTCACGCATTCAACTTCGTTCCGTGGCTTGTCTTAGTTCTAAAACTAATAATAACTCAAACATGTTAAATTCTTTTATAATTGAATTATTTATTGAACGAATTAAATGGAAGACTTGGCAAAGCCAGGAAGAGGGAACTGCCAACACAAAAGCACAATTACGGGCAATAAGCAGAGCACATTCTTGCATGTGCCACGATATAAAATACCAGTGAACATTTTCGATTAAAAATAACGATTCCCACCAGCTTATTTCTCTCGTTCTATCTTCCGTTTTTTTTTGCTTCTTCTCTTCAGCAACAATGAATTCCGTAATTCAACGGAATAAAAAATTATTTCGACAAATAAAAATTCCGTTGATATTCAGCAATGCTATAAGCAATTGACATTTCGAAATTGTAATCGCAAAAGCCGAACGAAATTAATGCACATGTGACATTTTACCATTTTCGCAGTATTTTCACTGCTGTGTGTTCTCTCTCTCTCTCTCTCGCTTGTGAAATGGAATTTTTTCCTCTATTTGTCGACACAATCCGCATGGAACATTTTTATTGTTGAACCGAGAAAGAAAATGGCGAAAGGGAAAGTGCAAATATGTACTCTTAATACTCTCAACTCATTTTCAATTGATTGCAAAAAAAACTTCCAAAAACAAATTACTCTTCAAACCTTATTGAATTCAATCGCCTTTGAACGACGAAATTGTGCGCAACCAAGCGAACCAGACTTTTTCATATGTTTCACCATCAACCTTGACAAGAAGAAGACGAAAAGAAAAAAACTGTGTAATGCTCAATCTTCAATAATTGGTATTGAAGGGAAAAAAGCTCTGTTTTGGCCGATGCAAAATCATTTTGCTGTTAAGAGTTTTTGAGTGAAGCAGAAAAAAAGAAATTCTTTATTTTCATCAGAAATTTGTATTTTTTTTCGTTTTGTTCATCATTTACATGCTTGGCATTTTTCTTATTTTTTCTTATTTTCCAAGGAGATCCATCGCACTTGGAATAAATCATCTCTTACATTTGCAGTAAGAGTGTGTGTGTGTGATTGCTGAGTGAAAAACGTAAGAGGCTTGTATTTCTTTTTCGATATTTTATCGTTGCTCGTCTGTATTCACTTGAAAATTCATGTACTTGAAATAGAGATTTTTTGCCTTAAAAGCTCTTGATTTTCTTCCATAAGAACCACAAGCTCAATCTCAGTGTGAAGATAAGAAAGAGAGAGAGAGAGAGCGAAAAAAAGGAGAAAAGTTGACATAAGAAAATGGAAAACTTGATGCCAATGAAGAAATCCGGCCGCAAATTGCAAACAAAATGTTGAACAAAACATACACACGCTCGTACCACAAAATTCCTTAAGGAAACAAAAAAAAAATGGAAAAAGAAGATCCATTGACAACGAAAATGTACAAATGTTACTACTAGCATACATTTTAGCCCGAAGTGGTCGGGGTTCGAAAATCACGACCAAAACAGGCCATTTTATAAAAAAAAAAAACAAAGTATATTCAAATAGAGAGTAAACTGCATCTACGCAGCCATGCGAAAGAAAACGAAAACAAGCTGACTGAAGAAGAAGAAAAAGAAGAAGGGAAAAAAACTGAAAAATATCCGGTAAAACTTTGAAGTGGTATTTAACTAAGGAAAATGGTCAGAAAAGAATGAGCACGAACAGCGACGTGGCTCTGGTAAGAGAGCAAGAGCACTCGGCAACAGCAGCCAGCAGCCAGCACCACCACTTCCACCGTCGTCGCCGTCAACACAATCAAATTGAAACAAACCCAGTACAACTTTGAAAACATATTGTTATTACTTTGAACATTAAACGACCAGAGGACAAACGAGAAAATATGCTATTATTTAGCACTCCATTAAAGTTTTCATTGTCACTAATTGAGGTTTTTGGCAAAAAAAAAAACAAAAATTTTCTCGAGCTTAAAAATGTACGCAAACACACACACACGCGTACACATTCTAACGGTGAAAAACACCAAACTTCCAAAGCAAAAATAACACATACAAAAAATGCGAGAGAGTGAAGCGAAAATGCAGTGCAAGTATGTGTATTTTTTGTCCGTATGTTTTCAAGATTGAAACTGTAGAAAAGAAGAAGTATTAAAAAACAACAACACAATACAGTGCTATACTAAGAGCAAGTCTGAAAATGAAACTAACAAATTCGCAAATGGAAAGAGGATTGTCGATTTGTATGGAAAGAAATTCCATTCTTCGTTGGTTT
The DNA here is from genome assembly GCA_030463065.1 of Aphidoletes aphidimyza. Classification (NCBI taxonomy): domain Eukaryota; kingdom Metazoa; phylum Arthropoda; class Insecta; order Diptera; family Cecidomyiidae; genus Aphidoletes; species Aphidoletes aphidimyza. Next base: position 19,882,903 of record CM059998.1, on the reverse strand, counting down.
GAATGCATGAGTAAAACAGAGCACAGACAAAGAGAAAGACAAGAAGAAGAAGAAGAAAAAAAAACACGCAGCGCATATACAACGAAATAGAATTAAGTAAGACGTCGAATCATCAGTGTCAACATATTAACGCTAAACGAGCTGCGTACGATGTATAGCAAATGTCTTTAAATAATGGCGATGGAACAAAAAAAAAAAAACAATAAAACGTTTAATTAGCACAATTTACAATGGCATTCCCGTTCGTTCGTTTGCAGCAGACTTCGTTAGAAGCAAAATAACTAAATAACGATGATATTAAAATCTGTTCATCATAGTCTTATTTCATTCTCTTCTCTTTTCTCTTTTTTGGTCTGTTGAATTCCAGATGAGAATAACAGCATTTTATGGTTCTTTGTAGCCAGTCCATTGAAATGAAAATAATAGCAGCTGTTCAAGTTTATGCCAATTGATTTCCAATGTCAACGATTTCGGTCAGACAAAATTGGTAACAATAATAAAGACATGACAAAAATTATCGATATATTGTGCAATGCCGATATGTATGCATGAAAACTGAGATAAACGGTAAAATATATCCATTCGCCAAAAAAGTGAAAGTGGCAAAATGAGTGAGGGTGACCCTTAGCAAAAACGCGATACCAAATCATTGATGAAACAAAAGAACTATAGATGTCTTATCTTTTCGTTGTGTACCACAAAACGGAATGTGAATGTGCTTCGTTTGGAATACATGCCCGTTTCCATGTGCGTGCACACATAAAAACGTAAATAAATATTGATCAGTACGGTGCACAGGCACACAGACGATGTGCTAAAGCAGAGAAATAGGGGAGAAAGATCAGTAGTAGCAACACCACCACCACCACCACCACCACCAGCACCAACTACACCAACATCACAATACACAGTCCAATGAACATCAGCAACGCATAAGAACACATCGAAGTCAAAAAATCGAAGTCAGTAGAACATACATAAACAAGACCCCCAAACAAACACGAACATCTGAAAAAAATATGGGCAACGAGGTTGTGTTGAGTTTATGAAATGTGCACGATATTTCGTTGCCTCTTGGATTTCGGGCTGTGTGTTTTTTTGCCTGTTCCTTTTCCCCCTCTATTTCGTAACGAACTTTTGTTGAGAAAAGATCTCCCCGACCTGCACCCAAATGTGCGGCTCTCATATAATATACATGCGTGCGTGCATAGATGAGCGGCCTCTGAAACGAAACAGAGCAGAAAAGAGAAAGAGAGAGAGAGAGAGAGAGAATGCGAAAAAGCACATAAACTAGATACTTTGAAAAAAGTGCGAAAAGCAAACGGCACAAATTAAATCGCTTCCATACGCTTCCATTTGGAACTTACGATGGATGTCAATTTTCCAGCTGGCTCTGTTCATTTCACCGTTATCACGATGTTCACCGCCAATCGAATGTCAGGCATGTATTTAAAAAACAACAACAACAACAACGAGGCCACGAGATCTAACGACGAAACACATTTACGCAACTGAAATCGTGAAACAACACAACAACAATAACGGACCAACAGCAGTACTAAAAAAAAGTAATGTAAAAGCATATACGAGACTTGAAATGCATCAACTATTCTACCATTCAATAAGTCTGTCTAACGATTTAATGATTGCTGGCATTTTTTCGACAGCTAGTTGGAATTGTGTGATAAAAACATCCACACCCCACACACACACTCACACACATAAACACTCTCACATCCACCCACCAATACACGTACACATTTTCAGTGTACGCATGCAGTTTTTTCTTTTAAACGGAGTCGCCAATTATGAGTGATAAGCACATAACAAAAATATACAGATGAACGAATAATAGTCGCTATAATGAAACGCAACCCACAAACGGGAAAAAATAGCAAGTTTTGCAATTTGATGTGGCAAAGTAAAACAAAAATGGAATCCGTTCCGTTGATTCGATACAACTTTACCAGGCAGAAAATGGTTAAAGCTGAAAAGAGTGAGCGGACATTTGAAAAAAAAAACAAAACAAAGCAACAAAATATTGCTTTTCACACACAGCTCTTGTCGATTTTACGTCGGCATTCATCTTATTTCATCAATTTTATGAGCCTTTTTACATCGTTCGGTATTTTGCTGTCTCTCTCTCGCTCGCTTTCTCTGTATGTATGTATCATATTGTGTTATATTGTGTCGGTGGCGTCTGAAATTCAGACTCCGAAGTGGTTGATGTTGCGTATGCCACATGGGCCTATACTTGATTATGGAAATACACACATTTTCGGCTTTTTTTGCTCTGCTCTTTTTCTGGTGGCAATTTCTCTTACATCATGTCTTTGTGTGTGTGTGAGAATGTGTTGCTGATGTTATTGTTTCTTTTCGTGCCGTCGTCTCCCTGTTTCATTTTCACACTTACAAAAATCGAATATGGTTGTTGTGCCGATCGTCTTATTTGATTCTATTTTGTATCGTAAGCTATCGTAAATCGACAGAAAATATTGCGTGTATAAATGGAGAGAGAGAGAGAGAGAGAGAGAGAGAGAAAAGGTGGCATACATTGAAAGCGCACCGTATGCGTTAGCTATTTTATTTTTATTGCCTTGAAACGGTATTGGTGGATAGCATTTATATGTATGCGATTGATTGTTTTCGGTTGAATTTGAATGGCTTTTCATTTGCGAATCGCAACTTATAACCCAATAATAAAATGAAACTCTAGATAGCTATCTGCTTCGATTGCATTACCCGAATATACCGATCGAAAGGTGTTGAGCACTTTATGTTGCCTTTTCTTTTGCTCATTTTATGGATGAATTCAGTGCACAAAAAAATCATTTTCCGCAATTTTCAATTCATTTGCCATGTATTTTCTCACTTATAACCAATACATAGCATATTAAAGAGGACTTGAATTCACCACAAAATGACGTTGACATTTCAACGTGGATGAACTTTGAATGATTTAAAATGTCTTCAAGGTGTCATATTTCGGGAATTCATTCCACTTTAATTTTAAAGATGAAGACTACCGAGAATAAAAACCGAGCTCACCAACATTTAAAATCGTAAAGTTGACGCATCCACCAAAACGGAATGACCTTCAATGAGAGAGAGAAAGGGAGCGAGTGAAAAAATTGTCCAAGCTTCATCAAATTAACCATCGGTGGACCACAGATGATCAACGTCATCGAACGTGAACACACTACAAACAGCATTTTGAAAATGTGGCACGAACCACAAATCTATGATAAGAGTTATTGGGCGTTGAACGCAAAATATGCTCTGCACCTCTGAGTATATACTTCTGAGTCGTCGTATACGTGTTGTGGGTAATTTGTTGTATATGCACTGAATGTCGAGTAATCGTTCAACCAATGCACACACGGTCGACCGAACCTTAACCCATGCACCTGAAGCATGGAATATACACACGACAAAGAAAACACGATCATTTTTTCTTTTTTTTAAACATTCATTGAGTGATTCAACTTCGTTGTCTAGCTTATTAACGTGCATGATGAAGACTTTGATGACTTTGGTTTTCACAACAAGCTCCCGCTGCTCTTTTATTTTAGCCATTTTCAGTTTCTTGCATCTTGAATATGGTCACCATATTCGATAAGCATGCAGAGAATGAAAAATCATGCATCAGCGACGGTATGACTTTTCATCGAACATAAGTTTACGCACATTGCAACTGGGGGAGGGGGGAAATATGTGATTTTATCTACTTAACCCGAAGCATACGAAGTTTCTGTTTTGTGTGTGTGTGTGTGTGTGTGTGTGTGTGTGTGTGTGTGTGTGTGTGTGTGTGTGTGTGTGTGTGTGTGTGTGTGTGCGCAACAACATTCACAAATCCCGTTTATAATGTTGTATCTTTTGAGACATTCATACAAAAAAAGAGCGTCTCAGTTAAATGGGTCGACATTCAACATTTCATTTCGAAATTTAGTCGTAGCTAAATATTATTTTGTCTACGCTAAATGAACAAATACTTGGAATTTCAGATGAATAAGTGTGAAAATAACAGCTGATCAAAAGAGCAAAAGCCAAAGAAACATTTTGGAAAATCCAAATGTCTCCATCGTCGAGACGTCTCTTTACCTTCATCGGCTCCATTTCTTTTTTCTTTTTTTATTCACATCGCACAACACCAATCCAATATGAAAAACATATTCACAAAATGCAATGAACACGAGACTTATTGATGGTAAAATCTAATAAGACAGTTTGCACGCTACACAGAATTGATAAAAAAACGTCTTATGATTGAGTTATGTGAACTTGGTCTTTGAATGCAAGCAGATGGATATTCTTTGCGTTGTTTTTATTTATATTTACCGAAAATTGTGCTGCTGTAAAACATGGTTTGACATTTGGAAAACCCTTTAATCACTTTTCAATGTAGCGCAATTTTTTTCTCTCTCTCTCTCCGCATTGAGTTTTTGATACGTATATCAGCAGCATGAGTTTTCACATTTGTCGGAGCTAGATTCTTTGAGTGAGTTTAATATGACGTGCATTTATCGTTCACGTATGTGTTTTAACCATAGTAGAAGTCTTGCCTTTGTCATTTGATAATGTTTCGTTAGCACCAAAACAGAATCGCTCCATCGGTGCCGATTGCATACAATACACAATGTACAACGGGTTACAGTATAACAATATAACAAGGCGCTATTGTTACGCACGTTGCGCAAAATATCAACAAAGTGCACATTAATGCAATATTGAATTTCGGCATAGACGTAGACACATCGACGTAGATCGATTTCGATTTTCATTTTTGGCATTCAAAAGATATGCGCTTTTGCTTTTGTTGATGCTCCACGATGTATCCTACAAATATTCATATTCACATGGCACCAACCAAAATGGTACACACCCACCCACATCCACACAAAAGGATTTCACAACATGAGTCATGACTAACACCGCATTTATTTTGGTAATCGCATCAATAAACACACAACAGACGGCATCTATGTTTGCTGATGCGATGAATTTGTAATGAGTGTTTTATTTCGGCCTCTTCCCCGCGTATGATTTTGACGTTCACGATGCTAGAACCATCAATTAAATTTCAAAATCAGATAAAAAAAAGAACGAGAAAAATTCAAATCGATTGGTTTATGGGAGCCAATGCAAAAAGAAAACAACGTTACCACAACATTTATGAATGTTCAATGCTCATTGTAAACATGGTTTTATGTGCGCTTCAAAAACACATTGTATTGTGACTTTTCGTCATTTGATTGGTAAAATTGGTTATGCAGTTGAATGGTATTGTCAAATTGAAAATGAAAAATTACTCCTAATATATTTAGCGCCGTAGGCGAGAAAAAAATTTCCAAATGAAATTGCAGCAAGTCGACAAATTGTGCACACAAAAAAAACACACACACACACCGACGACGCCAACGAAAAAGAAGAAGATGATGATGATGATGAACGAACGAACGAACAGGCAATGCCAAATTCTCATGATTTATTTCATTTCAATATCACACAAAAATGATTGAATATGAGAGTTAACAATAACTTACATTGATGATTGCCCATCTCAACCACTCACAATTGAAATCGTTAAACATTTTTCACAGGCAAATCGCTCATATTAGACATTCATATGCGTACATGTGCCATGTGCACCCTCCCCCCACACACAAACACACACACACATTCAATGCTATGCAAACATAAACGAAAAGTGAACGATTTGTTCAACAAACGCTTGTTATTATACCGGAATGTTTATACTCGCATCATCATTTATCACTCGCGCTTTGCACGCTCACACACACAACAAACATTTCGCTTTCGAAACAAACACGGCAGCATTGATATCCATGGCAATGGCAATCGCACCCAAACAACGATGGTGTGGTAGCGTTGCGTGCCAAACTGGCCGTGCTATACGCAACAGTGTGTGTTTGTGCTCAATCAATATGTTATCAAAACACTTCCTTCTCATTCTGTTGCCGAACGACAACAACAACAACAACAACAACAACAACAAACTGAACGGAAGAAAAATTGTTGATTGTTTGATTGTTGATAAATTTTTGAAATGATTTGCGTTGAGTAGCACGTTACCACAAAAACCACATTCATTACAAAGAATCAAGTGTGTATTCAAACGCGTTTCCCAACCGAAACAAAAGCACGCACACACACACAAGCACTCTTTCTCTCTATCTCAGAGAGAGAGAGAGGTCGTCCAATATGTTCAAATTAACGGCATTTATTGATTAGATTATGTATTATATTTCTTGATTTGCAATAATGTTATTTTATTTCAAATTTAATTCACTGACGATTATTACTCGATTATAGTAACGATTTGATTTAATCAAATCTGAAGGATGCTTAAATCCTGTGGGACTAGATCGAACCAAACAAGCCAAATGATAATTCCCACTATATGTGAGTTGGATTTCGGTACGGCTACCAATTTTGCACCGTTATAAATAACTATGCGATGTTTAGTAGTGTGTACTCTTTGATTCGTAAATGATAGCTGTCTGACCAAACGGTTAAAATCAAATAAAACGGTACTTTTGGATGGAAACGTAAGTGAGAAGGTCAGAGATAGAAACACAACAACAAAAATCATATTGAAGGACTAGCAAAAACACGAAATGAATTATTTTATAGAGAACATCATCTCCAAACGCACTAGACACACATACAAGCTCACTTTGACCTTGTATACACTAAATTCCATCACCAAGACGGATAGCATTTGGCTCATAAAATGTAGCACTTGATGTGCGGCGCGTCGAAACGTTCAGCGATCATTTTTGATGATGATGAACTGTTTATTTATTCGCACACTGAATGGCGCAAAGCATGTTTATATATTTTATTCGATATTCACATCCGTGTACGCGACTCACTCTCTCACTCTGGCATTCTCTTGCTGTGCTGATTCTTAAAATAGAGGTCGAAGTGGGCGCTGTTCAATTTAACTACATTAAATAAATTGTTCACATTTATTACCTTATTCGAAGCCACTTACACACCACAAAAAAGGATAAACGATGTGGTCATTTTTCTATTGCACAATCCAAACATGGAATATTCAAATATGTTATATATACTTTTTTTGCTGCGGTAAAATATTTTAAAGTGAAACTGTCGAAATGTTCAATATACGTAACATTGTGGTTTTTTTTTGAGCGATAAAATCATTCAGGTAATTGCGAAAAGGATTCATGGTCATGTTGAATCGAAAAGCATATCTTCAAATCGTCCATCTGAAGTAATATTGATTTTGCTCGAAATTTTGCTATCAATTCAGTTTAAATTCCATTGAAAGGTGACAAATCCATTAATGTTAGAGAGAAAAGAAAAAAAACTGGTCAAAGATTGTCATTCTCCATGACAAGTTGAGCATAATCGAAAGCGGCATGTGATTTGAATGGAAATTCCCATCATAATCGACATCATCATGTTTTGTGATAAATGAAAAAAAACGAAAATATACACTCAGAGAAAAAAAAACACGACCGCTTACAACACTCAGCTATCGTCGGCAAAAGAGACAACGAATAGATCGTTTGAAATGAAGATGTGAAGATATGAAAGCGGCAAAAAAGTGAAATCATCAGACTTTTCGATATCAAAATCCTCTAATCATAATATAGAGTAACATCATCGCCGACTAGAAATTCATTGAAATCGCTTGAAATAGCAAAAATCGTACGAGACGATAGATTCATGACCGAGTATAATAACAGCAACATCAAATACCCGAGCCAACAGCAGCAGCAGCGGTAGACTGGCTTTATAATATGGATTTCTGTTTCTGAATCTCTCTCTCTCTGAATCTGTATACACATGATATCTGGTGATTGGTTGTTCGGTTGTCGTATTTGTCCTTTGCATTTATTCTCGTACACACTGTGTGTACATTAGACCATTTTATAAGAGATATTGAATCGAGTGGCTGGTGCTGCCGCTACTACCGCTTTTGCTGTCGACATATCTCTTTCTCTCTCTCTCTCTCTCTCTCTCACTCGGTCTTTCATCCTACCCATATCCATCTATGTACCATTCGATGTCTTCCTTTGGCAATAATGTCATCCCTTAGGCGCCAACACAAATACGACAAGCATGCGGTGATAGAATATCTAATGACATGAATATTAATATATGAATCCAAAAGGGAGAGAATTACTGAACGAACGAGCGAATGCGCGAAATTTCATTCAATACATCGCCGAATAAATATAAATTTTTCTGTTTGGTCGCCTTTCTGCACCCTATTTGCCTATCACTTCTGAAAATTATTTTAAAGAAGCACCAAACCAACACACACATATACAATAGAATGATCTAAAACATCCACAACGAAACAACAGCAACAGCATTAGCAAAGGCAAAAAAAAGAAGAAGCAAAACGTTTCTCGAGTGACAGACGAAGGGCAAAAACGGGCACACACATACACATATTCGACAAAGACACCACCACAACCGATGAAGATAGAACGGCGAAGAAATTTCAATCACATTTCTACGCGAAACAGTTCGCGTAGCAAAGGCGACCATGGAAAACTAAATGAGATAAAACAAATTTCAAATGAATAAATTATCCAAATGGGTGTTCTTCGTATGTGCAAACAAAAATTCACGAAGCACACAGCACACATATGATTTGAAGCCCTTTCCGGCAAAATCAATAATTTTTATTTTATTAAACACCAAAAGAATGAAAAAAAGGAGACGAGAAACGCAGCAACGCCAAAAATAAAATCATAAAAGCAGCCATAAGCAGTAATAAGTTTGGATAATCAATGTGTTGGTTTTTGGTTAGTATTTATTATTGCTACGTTTCCATTTTCACCATTAAGTTTACGATGTGGGCGATGTGTTTGTCGCATATGCCAGCGAATGTTCCAAAAACTTTTTGTTGCAGCGACCACAACACAGATAGATTTTCCAAATGAAATTTCCATAAACCACAGTAGATCAACAAGGATTTTCAATCGAATTTATTTGCTGCCACGCGATCTTGTCAACGGAACCTTTTTTTCCCCACGCAATTTCGTAAAGCGAATTTTCTAGAATAAAACCCAATTCGTTGAAATAAACAGCGAAAATATTTACTAAATGTACACGTACATGCAACGACCCACTCATTATGATGATCGAATGGAATTCCGATGCGAAATTCCGTCGGTAAATAAACATTTGGTAAAAGCTAGTATGAAAGTAATGTAAGGCGAATAAATACGATTTCATTGAATGTGTTTTGAAGCAATGAACATTTTCGACAGTGCTTTCGAGTTTGCATCGGCAAATGTGTCGACGATTTGAAAACGACCATGTCAATAAAAAAAAAAGAAGAAGAAGAAGAAGCGGCACATTGCAAAATTAATCAGAAGCTTAAAATACACAGCTTAGGCAAATCATCACCACGTATTACATTTGCTTAGCGAGCACTTCAACGCGCTTTTTCACTTCGATATGATTGTCATCGGTACATTTTCCTAGTTCGATTTTCTTTTTCGTGTTTTTTCCCCCTAAGTTCTGTTTGATGCGTTGTGTATACACACACATATAAAAAGAGCTCTACCCCAGCCATCAAATAAAAAAAGAGAGCGAATTTGATGTAGTGATGTCATTTTATCATGACGACTTTTACCAATTCGATTTTGTATTAGATCAAAAGCTGCCATAGCAATATTCTTGAACCGATGTGGCAACATACAAAAAGAACGGCGAAAAATGAGTCGAATCGAACGAAAACTTTTCCACATCAAATCATCAATATAGAAGATACACACACACACACACACACACACACACATACATACATATCGAGAGAATGAGAGAAAACGTGAACGTTGTATACGTAAGCACAATTTATATGATATTTTTATGATGTATACGACGATGACCTTGCTGACGAGCAAAACAACCAGACTCATACACCGTCAAATACAAACATACACCCACACAAACCCACACACACAATAGTACTTATATCTTATATGTCTATAGTAATATTATGTGTGTGTGTGTGTCACTGAACAAAACTGAGAATACCCCGGCGCTCGTGAAAGGTTATTAAATGTTAAAATAAATAAGGAACTTACTTATATGAGATAGATAAGACATCACTCGCAATACAGAAACAATAAATTTTGAAACGAAGAAGTGCACGAAACACATAATGCTTACTTAAATGATGAAAAGCAACGCACAGCTAAAAACAGACAGCGACGACAGCGCGGTTTTCCAGCAATAAACGGCCATAAGAAAATGGCAGAAAAGGAGTGAGACAGGAGATGGGAAAAGATACCGAGAAATGCTCACACACGAACACACAAACTCGCATAAAAGCATATTTGCCGGTATGGCAAGCAGCGAAAATGAGTAAAGTTATATTGAAATTTAGCGCCAAACAGCACGAAAATGAAAATCGTCCGAAAAAAAACGATGTGAAAATTGTATACATGTGCATAGATGGATGAGTTTTCGTTTTATACAATATATATATAACATTGGCCATGAGACACTTGATTTAATATGAACGTTAAACACACTTCTCGCTTTTTTCCACTTCGCCCGTTATCGTCATCGCTGTTGTTTTATTTCTTTCGTTCTACGAATTATTTTCGCGTAAGCTATTTTGCATGTTTTGTTGTTGTTATTGGTTGATGTTGGTTGTTCTTGTATGTGTGGGCTTTCACTCGATGTCTCTGTGTCTTTCTGTCTCACGCATTGTATCATGCTGTCGCTTTTGCCGTTACCATTGCCACCATTTCGACTTCGTTTTCTTATGCTCCCATTCACATTTTTCTTATTTTTACTTTTCCACACATGAAATGTGCTCAGGAAAGGTATTGATTTTGCCTCAAAAATTCAACTCTCGATCCGATCTTAGCACTCTTTTGATTTGGATACTCGGTTCTGGTACCTCCAGTGCAAATCGAAGTTTGATCTCTCAAATCGCAAAATTTATTTTGTCGTACGATGTTTTGTGTTGAAAATTAGTCATATTACAGTAGTCATTTCATTCTCTCTTGACTGGTCCAAATTTCAGAAAAACAGAAAAACCGAATTTCATATCAATGCGGAAAAGTCAGGATTACGAATGTAATTCAATTTATTTTCTTTTTGGTATTATGTGTCTGATACTCAAGCCATAACTGTTTCTAGGGTTTGGTGTGCGGCTCAGTCTATATCTCTGCCTTGTCTTTTGTAGCTGGATGGGAGATGTTGATTTTCTATATTGCTTTTTTTGCAATCGTGAAGCCGTACAAATTTCTTTATCTCTTTGATGGTCGTTTGGAATTCGCTGAATGAAAATATTAAAATAAATAGAAGAAAGCATTTATTTTATCAGTTCTAACTTCGCACATTCCTTTGCCAGGTCAGTAGCGCGTAATATTGCGTGCGATATAGGCGTACGAATGTACACACCATCGACCATCGTTCGCATATTTTTCAGAATTAATTCAATGTGATGGCTACAATTAGATTCTAGTTATGAGGCAACAGAGAGTTTTAATGTCAGCCCATGAACATTTTGTGTCAGATTCCAAACGAATGGAACAACCAATTCAAACGTGTATTTTGAGTGTGCTAATACGCATCTTGTACATGCCGTTCGCTCTCGAGAAACGTGTACACGGGCGCTCCGTTTTCCTATATATATATTGTTTTTTTTTCGGTAATAATTTCTTTCTACAGAGGTTACACGATGCCTAAACATTTCGGATAAAAGCGAACAATATATACGTGTTTCCATAGCGATTAACTTGATGTTCGATTTGCCTGTGTGCCTGCAGTAATGTGAATCGAATGAAACAGACAAAGGGGAAACAAGCAGAATAGGAATTAAAATCCATTCCATTTTCTAAGTTCCATCTTCTTCTTCTTCTTTTGGGGGGATGTGTTCAATTGAAGCGAACGAAGATGTTCGAATAATTGTTCGAATGCCATTTTATTTATTTTCATTTTGACAAAACTCAACCTTCTTCGCCATTCAACAGTACCGTTTGAATATTTGAAATACCAAAAAGTAAAGTGCGCTCATTCGTTTTTGAGGATAGGATTTACTTGAAGCAAACACACTTTCATCGTATACATTCCATTCCATTCATCTATCCATGTACGTAGCAGCAAAACGAAAATCGTTTGGGTCGCATTCTACCTTCTCAGCATTAAACTGACAATTTACCGAGTATTTCAATGAATTTTTACTCATAAAAAAGATATTGTGGCTGTGTGTGCTGTACATGTGTGTGTGTGTGTTTTGTGCGTGCTATTTTATTTTGTTGGATTGTGCTGATTTTTGCAGAAAAAAAAAACGAATGAAAGAACGAAAAAGAGAAAGAAAAGCGGCAAAAAATGATGGGAACATTGAGCAAAGAAAAAAAAGAGACAAAACCAGAACTGGAGACGCAAACGTTTTAGTTTCAAACGACACAGTGATGCTGATGATGGCAATGCGAAAATGGCCATGATTATGATAGAGCAAAAAGCGAATTAAGAAATGATAGACAGACCGACCGACCGAACGACCGACAGTTGTAAGAAGAAATTCTAATGATATGAATGACGAAAGCTACTTTTGGATCACCATCATAAAAATCTAACATGGCTGTGTCCTTGCTAACAAGACCCATAACAGTTTTTGATTATTTTGGCTTCAAGGGATAGCCCATACAGGCCATCAAAGTGACATTGTTAATGCTTTTGACTTCTTTTTGTTGTTGTTGTTGTTGTTGTTGTCCATCCCTTTCCAACATTTGGGTCCTGTTTTTTTCGCTCGAACGAATTGAACCACGATGCCTTAGCCGTAGCCAGAATCTTTAGCCCATCGTCATTGTGGCCGGTTTAGATTGGGGATCGAGTTAATTCATTTCATGTGAAATTGACAACGCTCAACATTTTAAATCATTGAGAACATTTGCCACACGACTTTAAACTGAAGCGTTTTGAGAGATCGATTGGAATGAAATTTCATGGACATTTGTGTTTTGTGCAAATTGTCTTTCATCAAATCCGTTAGATAGTTGCCCAAAAGACGGAGCGAATGTCAATTACATGGAATTTCCAATGTTCAGTGAGATAAGAAGTAAGTTCGGTGAATGAGCATGTGTGAGCACACCGCTGAGTGTGTGAGTGTGTATGTCTCGAAAGTAATCGTCATAGGTATTATGATGACGATGTTCCAAAGACGGTCGACGGTATTTTATATAGAATAATCATAATATGTGGGTCATATGAGAGCCAAACCAACCATACACACCGTCGGAAACAAACATTCCATCTTATTATTATTCTGGTTTCTTATTTCTTTTTTTTTGGAACACTTCTTGCTCTCGTATACCGGCCCTCCTTCCTCACCTCTCTACTCACCAAACATTTTCGTTTATTCGTTTCGTTCGTTCTATGGTTTCGTCGTTCGGATATTTGGCATTTTGGGGGCCCTAAAACGTGTTTTCGCAAAAGTGTGTGTATTTCTGCGTATTCAGCGCGTATTTATATAGGCTCCCCCTAAAAAAAAAAATATTATACACCAAGAGTGTATCGAATGGGAAAACAGAATGGAATGCCTAATAAAATCCTCTGAACGCACATTAGCTTCGTAATGCACGAAACGCTCATCGCACATTTTATTTACGCACACATTCCCACATGCTTTCTTATATTTATCGCGTGCGACGAAGACAGGGCGTATATAAATACAATTTGAAGAGCCGATTCGTTCGAATTGTGCTACAAAACGATGCTACATAAATGGTGGTTTCACACAATAATCAGTGAAATGCTTACGATGAAAATCGATGTTGATCGAAAAACGAAAAATGACAATTTCTGAATTCTAAATATGTTTAGGTTGCAAAAAAGAAAATTCAACTGTTATCGAGAAATTCGAATGACACTTTGTCGAAATCCATTCACCAGAGTCTTATGCTTTCTTCATACTGTCGATTATTTCAAACGGGGGACAACAACAAAAAATTGAGCCCTGCCCGTTGCGGTTGTGATACCAAAATCCAACAATTTACATACGATTTCGTAACGTGCGCACATTATTTGTAATTTTGATCTGCACTCTTCCCATTGCCCATATCATCTCTTGAATTTAGTCGTCAAAACTTATAGGTCCGGACTATACCGTGTGTTTTGCTCGAACGCTCGCATAATTTCGAATGTGGCTTTGTCGAAAGAAGAAAAAAGAGTTCATATGAAGAAAAAAAAGCCCCCACGAACGAAACACAGATACAAAGGAAACCGATTGGTAAACAGAATACATTCACATTATGTAATAGAATCTTATGTGAAAAGAGATACACATTGAGGTTTTATAAATTCTCAGGATATTGATGAGAATCGCCACAAGCAAAAGAAGACGAAACAAACCAAACAAATATACCGTGAGTTTACGATCGGGAAGCAAAATAAGCAACAACAACAACAACAAAATATTAGTTGAAATTGGCACTGACAATTGTGAAAACGGGCTAGAGACATGGAAACCAGAGAATTTGCCTGTGTACAACCATTCAGAAGACTTTGGATCAATCCATGGCACAGATCCGAAATCTGCAATCGCTGTTTTTTATTTTCAAAATTGGCAGTAACGATAATAATATTCCAACAAAATCTCCTGCTCTCATTCGGGCACTCGTCGAATCTCATTTTATGTGTACGGTGCGATATACGCACGATAATATGAATTTTCGAGAGTATTGCTCCGTACACACTTACACACATATACACACACACATGCATAATGAAACCATATGCGGTCGCTTATGCGAAGAGTCAGCGTTTAATTTCATTTATACATCGTTCAACACATTTTGTTATGTGTTTTGACGATGGCATGGAGACCGATTAGAATCAAAGTCAGAGCTACAAAAATATTCAACGAGAAAACTAAATGGGTATCATGAAAGAGAGAAGAAAAAAAAGTGCACACATTCATACATGTTCATTCAGTCATTCGCATTTATTCATTTACGCAAGATCGCTCACACACACACACACACACATCGCAATTTCGGACAATAGCAACCAAACAAAAAAAAAAGAGAAAGAATTCTATGATGTGAGGGTTATAACCATTCGATCGCTTCAGATGAAATGAAAAGCAAAACGCATTATTATGTTTCAAAGCAACAGTGGTACGATGAGCATTGGTAAGGGATGTGAAATGCTATTAATTTTTCGGTGTAATACATACCACTCACACATTCTTAGTGAATGATGATAAGAACATCGAGCTTGGCAGACATACAAGAACTTCATACAAACGCCTAATATTCAATAAAAACCGAAAATGAAAATGGAAAAAGAAAGACGAACGAGAGAAAGAGAGAACGGGCGAAACAGAGGGAAAGAACAAAGATTTATTATATGCCAGCAAAATCACCTCATCATCATTATCAATTTGCACAGTCCATCTACGTACATGTCGACCGTTCCAAGCATGTTTCTTTCTATCAAACTTTGTTCAAACATCAAATCATTTGGCCATTGTAATCCGTTTTTTTGTTGTTGCGTCTTAATATTTGCAATATTGAAAAAGAGAAGAAAAAAAAACGATGAAAAATGGTTAAAATGAAGTAGAAATTTGTATTTTGAGCGATTCAACCATCTAAAAATCTGAAATTTTAAATTGATCTTTGCAATAGCTTTTCCTAGAGCTGCGACACAGCTCTATTGAACACAATCCATTATGATTTTCGCATTTTTTTCCTTTCTTCTCAATAACACCATGATTATATTTGGTTTTCTTTTATTAAACGGCCATAAGAATAATATGAAGAGATTTTACATTAAATTGAATGATCCTCTTGAAAAAGTCCTTGTCAAACAACTCTTGCTACTCAACGTTTCAAAAATCGAATAATTTCTGTACGCTGTTCTTTAGAAATTATGCACAGGAGTGCCACCAAACTAAGCAATTTATAAAATTCAGGTTTTGCTCAAATGGTCCATGCAATTCAAGATAATTTAACTTTCAGAAAGATTTTACCGTCCATGAATATTTATACCACGAATAAAACGAATTCCATACACCACATGCATGTGATGGTTTCAATTCCGATAAAAATCATTCACACTAAAAAAAAAAACAAGAAAAAAAGACAGAAGACCTCTTGAAAAGATACAATTTCGGAATCGTTAATAGTATGACAGTGTTCGGTTGATCACTTAATACGCGAAAAACTGTGGTTGAAACTCACTTCGAAGCGTTCTGCATATTGAAAATAATTTGAACAGATATCAAAGCAAATAGTTGATGCGAAACACACGCGCATCAGATATCACATGCAATGAACATTTTTGAGCGATGCGAACTTTTCTAACGGTTGAAGTTTTGACATGGAGTCGAAATACAGTGCATTAGTTACAAATGAATTTTACAATAAATGTTTCAAAGGAATATAGTAATATAATATATTTTATATGATCAGTGTAAAAGCAGCGCTGCTGTCGTCATCCATAGTTTCTCTAGCCAGCCATCCATGCGTGCCATTTCTCTGTCTCTTTTCTCTGTTGCATGAATACATGATGCGTGTGTATGAGCTTATGAGCTCACTCAAAAACTTTTACTGTGATATTTATTGTGGGTATGTGCCAGAATTACTTCCTTCTCGATGTAATATCCACTATTCTATTGACAGTGCCGTAAATTCGGTGTGTGTGTGTGTGTGTGTGTGTGTGTGTGTGTGTGTGTGTGTGTTTTTGTGTGTGTGTGTGTTTTTGTGTGTGTGTGTGTTTTTGTGTGTGTGACGACGTGTAATTTTTTTCGCTGCTATTCTTCTCAGATTGAACAGAAAATGGTGGTTTGTCTTGATATTAGTCTTAAATTGTACCTTTCTGAAAATGAAGGAATTGGCCATTTCGGAACTGCTTTGTGTGTGTGTGTGTGTGTGTGTGTGTAAGTTTTTCATTGGTATGCTTATTGCTGAAAAGTCCATGGTTTAGATTATTGTTTCAAGCACTAAGTCGATGCCATCATATTTTGTATATCTTTTATTGTGTGAATATTGCCTTTGTACATTTTTTTTCTCTCTTTCTTTCTTTCTCTCCCCGCTATTGTTGCTATTGTTGTTGTTGTTATCTCTGCGTGTGTTGTGATATTTGAATTGGGCCTGGAGTTGCCGGTTGCTCGAGTCTAACAAGAAATGGCAAGACTAAAAAGTTAGTTAGCCCCAAGAGACATCAAAGACGATAACATGGCTAGAGTTTTAGACCCCCGAAGACCGCAAATGAAAATTTTTCCATCATTAAACGAAATTGTTTATCTGGATTGTGTTGTCTAGAGCAACAGACGATAGATAGAAGGGAAAGGGCGAACGAGGAAAATGACAGTGAAGAACTGGTGATGCCGCTACCGTTTGCCCGTTTGCCCGTTTGTTGGCAATGCGAATACCATGTCATGTTACTGTCTCTCTTGCCGTTCCGTAACAATGCGCTCTTTATTCTATTTTCTAAATATCATTGTGTACTTATCTGTTATTTTCTCATGCTTTTACTAAAGTACTCCATCCGGTCTTTGGAATTTCTCGGAAAACTGAAAATTCATGCATTTCCATTGAAAAGAATCGCATCCCGAGTGAAAACTGCAAATTGGATTTCTGAATTGTAGCGAATCCCATCGGCCGATTTTGAAACATTTGTGTGCACTATGTGGAATATACAATAACATAGTATATAAATACACAAACGCGCCCGCACACACACATCACGCTAATAATATAGATGTATTTGGACAAATTTGAATGGCATCTGAAAGCGATTTAGTGCGTAGCAGAGCCGCTGATGGGACCGTGATGTATGCGAAAACAAATTGAATAAACTTCCTCATCAAAGAACCAGATGCTATTTTCCATCAGATCTCATTTTAAGTTAAGAGAGAGAGAGAGAGAGAGAGAGAGAGAAAGAAATACAAACCGAACACAGTTGAGAACAAATTGTTGTAGTTTTCGTGAAAATTCGTGAAGTCGACAACATGATTTTTTTTCATTTTCTCTACATTTCAAATAGCAAGTATGCGCGAGCATGTACTTCAATTGCACACAGACTAATCAAAGAAAATTCAAGAATTCCAAATGATTTTCAAAATCAAAAACTAGAACATTTTCTCTCTGAATTGATGGCTTTTGAGATACTTAATGCATTTTCAAGAGAGAACCCAAGCTCGCTTACTCGTTTGCCATTCGAAAGGTTTTTTTTTTGCTTTCTCGTTGCTATTGTTCGTCGTTGTTGCCGTTGTCGTTTTCGTTTTGTTACTGTCTAACTGTGTTTGCATTTCATTGTGCCCTTTTGCGTGGCAATTACGTTTATGAGAGACAGTAACAGACAAACGTAACGAGAGACAGAGACTGATAGAAATTGAGAGTTAGAGTGAGAGAGAGAGAGAGAAAGAGAGAGAGAGAGAGAACGAGAAAAATGCTCAGAGTATACATTTTGTCTGTGATTTTAGTTGGTAAATGTTGTTTAGTTTTACAAAAGCCCGTTGCGATTGTTCAGTGATACGTAATACGATTGTATCCAAAAGCATTTGGTGGCAGTGTGTGTGGGTGTGTGAGTGTGTCATTCGACTCGAGCAACGAATGAAGATCGTTTGCTTTAATGAAAGTAAATGCATTGACTGAGAATGAGCAATCGTAGCACACATACAATAAAACGCACACTTGATTCCGGCAGACTGAATACACGCTGTTCAAGACGACTGGACGAATTTAATAGATTTTTTTTTGTTCGCTGCGTTTTTTTTACTCCGTATAATTTCATCGTTTCGTATTGAGCACTGACTGCAATAAGAGCAAGCTATTCATATATACACAGTCATACAGAGCAATGGCAATGGCTAAAAAGGAACACAGAGAAGAAAAAAAAACGACCATGAGCAAAGTTCGCGCGCGTTGTGCGCCAGCAACAGCACGTTTCATGTGAACGAGTTTAGTGTGCGTTTAGATATTTCGCAATCGTCGGTGGCATTTGTGCCACAAGAAACACTATTATCAAAGTTAATAACGATAAATGTGAAAGAACTTCGACACGATAGTCCGAGATGCCTTTGCACTCGCTAATTAAATTGAATTGGAATTGTTAAAATTCTTTTCGAAAAACAAGCTCTCGATTCACTCACTCACTCACTCACTCGCTCACTGCACGAACTCGGAAAAGACGGGATATTGCACAACTTCTGTGCATTGCTTCGTTGTTGTTATTGTTGTTGTTGTTGTTTTTTTTTCTCTCGCTATTCTGCGATTGTGTGTGTGTGATGTTAGCTTTTGGGGTGTTTTATCTGCATCTCGTTTTCTTTTATCGTTTCCTTCGACAATTGTCTTTGTTTTCAGCCTGAAATCGGTTCGTTTGTCGCTGTTCTTCTTCTTTCTTTCTCTTTCTCTTTTTCTCTCTATCTCTCTCTCTCTTTCTTTCTTTCTTTCTTTCTTTCTTTCTTTCTCTCCTGCTCACTCTATCGCTCCATATTCGCCAATTTCTCTGTTTTGGAACAACGATTGAAATTGGTCATTTGTTTAGATTAAGTGGTATACGAATGTTCACATTTATAAATCCAAGCCAATGTGTGTTTTTGTGTGAAAATTGCTGAGAGGACACAAAAATATTTCCCGATTAAATTCAAAAGAAACCAACAGAAACAGCAGAAGAGAAGAAAGAAATGGAGAAGAAAGAAGTGGCAAGCAAACTTGTGTTATCTATAATTTGGTTTAATTCAATTATCAGACGAGACTGAACTACTGTTTATCGGCTCGTGTCACTTGAAATGCTTTCGCGTTGGAATTGAATTAAGCATTGTATATCGGTGGTGATGTTCCCCTGAATCGATTTGTTCTTTTTTTTCTTTTATAAATTTTTACTTCTGTTTCATGTTTGTTTATTCGTTTGTTGTTTGTTTAAATTATTGTTTTGTCGATGTTCTAGGAAAATTTACTTTAGCACAAACTGTTAAAGAAAATATATTTGGAACTATGAAACAAAAAACCAAAACACAACCAAAGCAAATGCATTTTGTGTTAATTTTTCCATTTCTCGTTTGTTCTACTGTTTTTATTTGGTCCCGTTTTTTGTTTGTTGTTTGAAAAAAGAAAAAAAAATGGCGTAATTTTTTTTGTGTTGTTGTTTTCAGTGCTGTAATTTTTTTTCTGTTTGTTTATAGAACATGAAAACCGAATTAAAGCTTAACTACTTGAAATTTAATTCCTATTTAATTACAGAGAGACAAAATGCAATGAAATCGTTTCATCTGCTAAATGCCAACCATAATGCTGATGCAAATAATTTCTTCTTCATGTCAATTTAATTGTGTATTTGCATAGAATAACAAACACACAAAAAGAAACGTAAACAAGCAAAGAAAGTCAAGCAAAAGAGAAACAAAACAAAAAATTGTGAGCCAAACACATTCACACCCACGTTCGAGGCGAATTACACATACACACACACACACACACACACACGAGAGGTGTACGATATTGCTATAAAGTCTGCCCGTACAAAGCGCATGCCACTCGTTTCGAAACGCGTTTTGCGATTAAACTAAGTGCTTTAATGTTGCAACCGAAATCGAAAAACTAAAAGAAAGCAAAAAAACAGAAACACATATACATAACAAACAGCACAGACACACGCACCCAAATACAAAATTGCCGTTCGAAGCGCGCGCTAACTGAAGAATAGAGCACACATCGCATCGTAACTGGGAGAAAACTCGCTACCGCCGACACACAGATTGCCATCCAAAGTAAGATGATCGGTGTTGTTCACACACTCTTTTAGAGAGTTAGCTCGTTTAATGTGATACGGTGGAGCAAATTCCGAAATGGCAGTGACCAGAATTGTTATGATTATTTTTTTTTTTTTTACTGAAAATCCAAAAAATTATTGTGAATGCATTGTGCTCATCTTGAATGGTGCGCATTTGCGTATGCCCATTCATTCAATTGCAGTCCAAACGTTTTGTTTTTTATTCGTTGAATCGAAATCGACTTACCATCGATCGATCCACCACTTTTTACGAGTTTAGTAGTCAAATTTTTTTGTTTATGTCCAGACGTATCCGAATTTCGTATTCAAAATGATCTATTCTATGTGTGTAGAATAAAATAAAACAATGCAAACAAAAAATTATCAATTGGCAAATATTTTGAACGCGTGCACCGTTGCACATTTATTCAACTGCTCATTCATGCTGTGATTTACAAAAACACAAAAATTTAAAAAAAAAAATGCAAAATCTATTCGAATATCAATGAGCTGCTCAATGTGCGAATCAAAGCGCTGTATCACATTCAAAGAGAGCATTTATAATGTTGTTGTTCGTGTCAGTGTTTGTGAAACATTAGGGTGTTGTCTGTGATCCGTAGATTGAAACTTATTATCTGTTCTTGTTTTTTTTTTAATATCCATATTTATAAACCTAGACAATTATTTGATAATCTTTTTACAACAATTTTTTTTATTTTGCGAAATCGTTCGTATTGATACTACTAGACGAAATGTCAGCAAAAAAAAATTGAAATGAAAGAATATCTTTTATAAAGATCATTTTAAAATATATTTTTTTGTTTGATTTTCCAACAATGAACCATTTTTGCTGACGCCATTAACCATTTTATGCAAAGAAAATTCAAGAGCGATAGATAAATGTTGCTAAAATTGTAGAAAGAAAAAGCTCCAATTCTGATGAAAAACAAAAACAACCAAACAAAATTATCCAAAAAAAACTCTTGGCCAACTGATTTAAAAGAAAGTATCAGCTTTTTGAACTGCAGATGCCAGCAAAGATACTTATATAGCGCAAAAACAAACAAACAACAACAACAAAAAACATTCGAAATTTTGAACCATGTTCATGATCCGAATTAAATTGCCTGACAAGTTCAATTGCCTGCTTGCACAAAGTTATTAATTTACGGGGTAAGTAATGAGTAGGCATGGTTCGCATGGTAATCTGAACATGGTTGTACATTTTTACATAACATTTCGAACAAAATACCAAATATTGTGTAAAAAAAAAATTTAAAACAAAAAAATTAGCCAAATTAAAATGATAAACCGAACTTGGGACCTAAAGAAAAAAAAACAAAATCCTTATAGTTGGTTGCCTCAAATTTATCGAAGATTAGCAACATTAAACCAGCGCCTAATTATGTGTACCTACAAATAATTCCACCAAAAAAATTGATCCACTTATATGAATATTTTCAGCGTGTAATACTATATTGTATTCATATCAAAGAGAACGAAAAATAAGTAACAACAACATTCAAGGTGGCCAAATTGGCAGCCAGAGTATTATTGAAAAACGAATCTGTCAAAAAAAATGATGTGGTGTGCATGTTTCGTTTACCAGAGATTAATTATGCGTTCAAAGTATCGTGAAGCGTCCATCTTAAAAAGCGCTAAGTAAACATTAATTTTTTTTCCTGATATATCCAAAGCGAATGGACTTTAAGATGTTTTGGGCTGCTCGGCTCGTTGTGTGTCGATGATATTGCTTGTTTCCATTATAAAGTGTAACTTTTTTACTTCGGCTCTACACTCTTGAAAATGAAAATTCGATTTTCGTGAATCCAATTTTGGTGTGCGTAATACGACGGTTCTCTGTGCTGTGTTTTTTTTTCTTCTCTTGTTTCTGTGTTGTTTCTTCAAAACTGATACTTCTGAGTAAAGTGCACCTTAGGTTAAATACCTTTTTTATCATCCATAGCTCGTATACATTTTTAATTTACAAATGATTTAGAGTACTATTTTATGAGATAGAGCAAGTAAGTAGGGGCAATGAAGAAGTGAGAAAGAGACGGACAGCAAAAAAAACGGCGCATGATGAGACAGAGAAAAATCCGCACAAAGAAAATAAAGCGAATCGAAAGATTAAAAGTTTTCCCTTGGTTTTCATTAAGCAACGTTTGTTTCACTCGGAGGCATGCGAACAAGAACGTAATATATAAGGGAATACAAAAAAATACACACAACAGCGAACAAAATACGCGACCGAAGAATATTGTGCGAAAAGAAAAAGCGATACTATAATGAAAATTAATAACTGGGTATTAAAAGCAGGGGTTCTTTTGGACTGCTTTCACTTATGTAAAAGATTTATTATGGTGAATACAGAAGAGAGTGAGAGAATGGGAAACAAAAAGCGGCAGATAGAGAGAGAAACATGCGAATTTCCATTTATCGTTCGTTCATTCAATTCGCTTTTCCCTGTCCCCCGCCCCCCTCACCCTCTCCCCAGCTCCAATCCTCTGTCATACACCACTCTCAACATCTTCCTTTCGCTAGGCATATAAATATTTCTTCATTTTCCATCTTTCGCATTGGGATTCACTTCTTTAAGCGCATTTAATTGAAAATTGAGTACGTCGAAAAAATTGAGTTTTCCTCACTCTGGAATACAAATTCCATTTTTTTTGTTCGCTTCGCATTTTTTTTTTCTTTTATTTATCATTACTTCGATACATTATCGTTGATGCCGTTGATGGTTTGTGCCTATGTGTTCGCTGTTAAATCTAATGGTTCCCTTTTAACTCAATTTAGTTGAACGGAAAAAAAAACGCACAACAGTGAAACGCATTTCAGATATTTAGAACATGCTTTAAGTTTATTAATAGGCACGCTATCAATATCAGGCGCTTTGGCATACTGTTATTGACATACGTGATGAAATAATGCATACTTTGATAGATTTATTTCTATCAGCCGCTTTTATTTTTCAAACCATAAAAAAATTGTTGAACGAAAAAAAATGAAAAAGGATCAGATTCAATTGAAATTAGACGAAATAGCACAAATGATAGAATTCATACATTTTTTCTTTTTTTTATGCTGTTGGCAAGTGTCAATTAGAAGTCAACTGAAGGATAAAAGCCTCTTGAAGCACTGAACCACGCCATGCCACGCTATCAATGTATCCAAACATATATTGTATGGATATTTACGAGGTTGAGCATTAGAATGAGACAGAGAAAGAGGCGAAATAAGTATGAAAAAAGAAACGTGTTATCCAATACGTGACGGTTTTAGTGCAACGGGCAAAGATAGACATGTCACGTAAATTATCCATATATCTCTATCGTCCAGAATGGAAATTGGCCTTTAAGAGCCAAAAATAAACTTTGATCAATATAACGCGCCCATTTGAAAATATTTCCAGTGCGGATTTTGTGTTTTGAGTGTGTGTGTGTGTGCAGGCGCAAAAATTGCAAAGTTTTTTCCCTGACTGTTCAAAATGATCACTTGATTTTCGTGCTCGACACCGAATTTATGTTTATTATTAAGGCCACAAATGAATGTTTTTATGTATATTTTATTTGATGTCGCTTTGGTTCAGCGCATACAACACATATACTTCAACACATATACACGCACAATCCATACCCATCACGTGTTTATCATACTATCGAGCAAGCAGCCTCGCATACAGACACTCATATGTCATCATTCGCATTCATATTGTAGTTTATGCGCCCTGTTTTCCATTCAACGAAAGGCTTGGTGTTGTCGTTGTTCTTGTTGTTATTTTTACTTCTTCTTCTTCTTCTTTTCCACTAGAAATTTATCCACATCAACGTTTGCTGGATTCGTGCTGTTTTTCCTTATTTCGGCTAGCACTCGATTTTGTTTATTTTTCTATTACGTTGAAGCACGATAATAATAAAAGGCTATAGTTTGCCCTCAAGTTTGGTGTCCATTCTCTCTCTCTCTCTTTCTCTCTCACACCCCCGTCTTCTGTATTTGTGCGATTATATAGCGCCAAACACACTAAAACTGAGGTCTTTTCCGAAATGACGGAATGGGGGTTGCTCACAGCATATAGTGTTGATTTAAGAGCATGAAAGACGACAACCATTGAATCCCAACAACAACATAACCGAAATGAAACGATCGAACGATACGAAAACAGAACGAACGAAGTGAAGATACAAGAAAAAAAAATATCTAAGAACGACAGAAGCAAAAAAACAACACACGACTTAAAAAAGGAGAAAGAAGCAGAACAAAAATTAAGCAGCGTTGATAGAACCGAAGAAACGTTATAAATTTTCATTTATAAGCTTATGTTTTTGTCGAAATTCCGTTCGGCTATAGCATTTTCATTGTTTGCTGTCTAAATATCACGTTTTCCGTCTTAAGGAATTGTAAACATCATGGGCTAAACTATATTGAGTGGCACGAACCTGAAATGACGAGAGAAGAGAGAACAAAAAAAAACACGACACATTGTGAAATTAAGAGAAAATTCGAAACTTGAAAAACAAACGGGCCGCGCTAAGAGTTGTAAGTGTTGTGGAAGCGAGATGCAAACAAGAAATGGGTCACAGAGGAAAACTGAACGGCGAAAACGAAATGAACAAAAAAAAAACACAGAAAAAGACAGCAAATGCAATGCCAAGAAAATAATTGATATGACGTACCCGTTGAGTGGATGTGGTTGGAACAACAATGTTTTCGATCGTACATTGTACAACTCACACTAACACTTACCACTCGTAGCGCCCTGGCATTCGTCTTTTTCTGGCATACGAACACGGCCAATGATATTACTTTCGGATAATGTTTACCGAACGTTTTCACAATTATTCTCGACTTGTTGTACTTGCCTGTTTCTGAAAATTCACTCCACCAAATGTATCTGCGAACCGTCTGATTTCGGGATAAGTCGTTAAACATAGATTAAAAAAATAGAAAGAGAAAGAGAGAGAGCGAGAGAGAGAGTGAGCAGGTGGGGGAGCGAAACGAAATTGGAATCTTGTTTGAAATCTTGAATTGCTCATCTAATCCAAACGGTTTTTCTATGGTTTTATTTCGGCCAAACATAGCCGCTTCCATAGTGGCACGTTATTTGCTCATCTTAGACCGATTGAAATTAGATTTCATTCCACACACAAACACACGCTCGCTTTATACACGTAAGGGGGGAAATCCCCGACACAAGCACATACTCACAATAAAGGGTAATCGAGTCTTGAGAGTATCAAAATTCACCGCATGGTTTTCCGCTTTAATTAAAGCTCTCACGTACACACCTTCGTTCGATATTTCAAACGGTAAAACGATGTTTGCCGCTGATTGAAAGCGCAAACGATTTCCAAAAATAGAGAAATATTTTAATAATTGATCGTCCATAAACAAACTGACAAATACCAATCTCGAAACTTCGATATTCAATTAGCTGAAATTCCCTCTCTTCGCTCTTTTCCTCTTTCCCCTCCCCCTCCCTCAAAAAAAGCTTAAAGACCAAATACAGAATTACTTATTCTCTTTGCGGCTAAAGTTCTTGTGCACGATTTTCTGTGGTATGCACATTACCAAAGATCAATTTTCAGTGAATTGGTATCCATGCTGAGTCGACGACTAGAAAATACTTTGTGAGCGCCATTTCGATGTACACACAACACATACGAGAGAGAGAGAGAGAGAGAGAGAGAGAGAGAGAGAGAGAGAGAGAGAGAGAGAGAGAGAGAAAGAGAGAGAACGAGAATGAGAGTGAGACAGCGAAAGAGGCATTAACGGCAGCTGTCTCTCAATCGAACATGTTATACGGAAACACAAAGCATATTTCAGTGTGCACAGTGCCATAGTGGCAACACAGTGTGGCCCGCACGGTGAACGGAGTGTGTTTATGTCATTGTATCGATGTTGATTGTGTGTAGTTGAATTTGGAATGAGTATGTATCCCAATACAAATCGATCGAAAAAGTCATCACGAAATGTCATTATTAAAGCGTTTCCTATTCCGTTAAAGGTCTGCCACAACAAGCGCTGTGAAGTCAACTGTATCAAACACAAGTGGTTCCCGTTGCATGTGACGCAAGCAATTTTATGGCCATGATTTTCATTTGATGAGATGCAATATTTCAAATGCCACAATACACGAAAACAACAACAAAAATACCAGCCACCAATTTTGGCAATGAAGCAAACGCCAGTTTTCAAAGTTATAAATTTAATTCGGTTCGAAAGGTGTTTTCACATTTCACTATTCAAAATGTGTCAATTTCATGTAAATCTACCATCAATTCATCTGACTGATGTCGAATTGTCGATGCTTGTGTCACTCAGAGTGAATTGATAACGTTGTGTGATGCATAACATTCACAACAATTACAGACAATCAATCAATTTCGATGAAAACAGTTTCATTCATTCATTATTAATAATAAAACAAAAAAAATCCATGGTTGACTTGAAATTGCCGTCAAACAAGAAACCAATATTCATTTTCACAGTGCGAACTCACAATGTTGCGTTTTCGATTCGATGTGCTTGCGATTCTTATGATGATTTTCGAATACTCGTTTCGCTCAAGCGGATTGAATTTGCTTGAAACAGTTTGATAAACGCTCCCGTTGGCGGTTAGCCACATGCGTTTCCAATATCGAACAAATGTTGATGAGAGAAAAACTTAAAAAAAACATCATATTTCGACAACGAGATGCTTTCTATTTTAACAAAATGAGCGTACACCGAATATACTGCTCTCATAATGTGCACACGCTCCACTGCTTCGATAAAATATTTTTTTTTTTTGGTCCATTCCTTACTTTCGTCTCTTTTTTTTGGAAGACCACAAGAAAAAATTGTGCCAAAATTATGATCAAGGAACAGAAAAGAGACAGAGAGTGAGAACGAAAAATGATTGGGGGAAAAAGTGGCGAAGAGCGGGAGCTTAATTAAGACGGTCCTTTTTGCAGCTGAAATTGTGTATATTACGTGGTTATTGTTGCTGTTCTCGTTTTCCGTATTCTTCCCTTCAGTTTTCTCGCATTTTTTTGACTCTCTAGCTCTCTCGCTATCTCGTTCTCTCGTTTTCTGGGCCTTGCTATGCCATTCTTCTTATTACATGACTCACAACATACGCTATTTCTTCACATGCAATACGTTTCAATGAGTTTTGAATTGGTTTGAGCATTGTACATGTATTGGGTAGTGTGCGCACATTTGACGCTTCTCATTCTATTTTGGCACGTGTTTTTCACCCTCTTTGACGAAGCACCAAATCTATTCAGTTGAGAAAAACTGAAAAAAAATTCCACGAACAAACAACAAATTAAGATCTGACAAAAATGCGTCCAAATTATTATGGAGTGCAAAAGAAAAGGCGGCAAGTTATGAGACGAATGCTGCAAAGAATAAAGAAATCAACATTTTAAGTGTGAAGAGAGAGAGAGAGAGTGAGAAAAAAAATGTGGCAAGGCGAAAAACTCGAAGTCGATGTGGTATACATTTTCAATACAATATGAACGAGAGTACATAGCGTTCACAGTGAGCACAGAGAGAATACAACGAGAAGTGATGTGAAACGAACGGCAAAAACTTTTCGGCTTAAAACGAATGAACGCAGTCACTGCGAAAGAAGCGCGAAAATGGAAGGAAATATGAAAAAGTTTTCGCCTGTTATTTTTTTGTTCGGTTGGGAATATGAAAATATTTATGGTATTTTGTGCATTATTCGGCACGCGTACGTGAATCGAAAAACTAAATAGTTATCATTATGAGTTCGGAGCACACTTGTCAGCAATGGCCGGAAAGAATACTCGACTATATTGCAATGATTCCGCTTTTTGTTGGCGTTTGCATGCGTGGGCGCTCTTGAGGGCGTGCAAAATCAGCAATGAATGTGAAACAGCCAAAGCCAACAGCAAAAATACACACGCACACTCATTCACTCACTCATTTACACACACACATATATACATTATACGTATGTATACACACGAATACAAACATATCGAATCTGTTACCGTGCGCACATAGATACTTCTAATAGCCCGAATATTTCTTTCACTTTCGACACTTATTGAAGTGATAAGGCCGTTTCATTCCAATAGATTTTCATTTTGTGTGTGCAAAAGATTGTGTTTATCTATCTCGCTTGAGCATTAAAGTTTAGACCTTGCGGCCAAATAGACGGATGGTTGCTGTTATCTTGTATGCAACCCTGTTTTTAAACTGGCTCTGATTTTGAAAATCAACCAATTTTCTGGTTAACAGTATTAAAGCATCACCTGACAGTTTGAGCGATTAAAAAAAAAGAAAACAGTTATGCCAGAAAAAGAAGTTCAGGAAAATCCGATGTTTATGCTCACCAATACCTCATGCTTTGCAGCCCGAAGCCCTACAAACACAAAGCCGATGAAAAATAAAAAGTGTATTTTATTTTCGTTGATTAAATTTTTTTTCGAACGATATCGTACCAATATATCAAATGCTAAGCGAACCAAAAATATCGAAAATTGCTTCAAGTGTTTTTCACTCTCGTTTTGCTGGCGAATATTTTTGACGAAATAAAAATGTTGTGATTTACCATAACAATTTGTAGATTTTAAAATGCGCCATACAGTGGGCCGTTTTTTGTGCTTCTAAAATTCCAATTTGACCAATTTTTAAGTGTGTGCGAGATTTGCACAACAACAACAATAACAAGAAATATGTAGATGGTTACCTTTGGATTTACATTGAATTGTTCGATCACACAATTTGTATATGGGAAAACAGCAATATTTAAATTACATTTCATAGTTTACTCTGTTCACATTTTCATTTATTTCGACAAAAGCGACCGATAAAACATCAACATGTGTGTGTGCGCTGTGTGCTGAATATCGTTGCTAGTACTGTTGTTGTTGGTGATGCTTTGCCATTGCTAGATATGGATGTGAATATGGTGTTATGGTGTTGCCGCCGAATGGTGATGATGGTGGCAATGGTGTTGTCTCGATGTTATGAACAGTGATAATGGTGCTTTTCAGAAATCGTATAATTAAGTAGAGACACTGAAGATGTTTAACTTACTTGAGCAAACTCATTGGCATGGCACCGCTCAATCTATAATGCAATGGGGTTTTTTGTTTGATTTTGACGCTTTTGACGAAAACCAGCATACATTTCCATATTGAAAGGGAAAAACGACGATGACTACACTAATGCTATCGATTTAAAGATGAAACGCAAATGCCCTGAAAGCACATTCAAAAATGTCTATCGAGATAGGGGATGAAAATTCTTTATTATGCCCTTATTCTTCCTTGTCACTCGTTCACACACTTTTTCCTATTTTCTCACACTTTCCGCCATCTTCTCCTTGATAGCTTACGGCCTGTGTGCAAAAATACTGCTTTCGAGAAAAGGCAGAGTGACTAGAGGCAACCCGAGATAATATGGAATATTTTAATTTCACTTTTGAATATGCATAATACAACCAAATAGATATGTGCCCATAACTGTATGTGTGTGTGTGCATGTGTGGAAGCGACCGAACGAGAAAGCGTTTGTGAACGTCAACCATTTACTAGCTCACTAACTACACACGGTTAGGTAATTGAGAAATGAATAGATGCGCATAAATAAATGGTAACGGTAAGTGGAACGAAATTGCGATGTACATGAATTGTGAAGCGTTTCACGAATTGTGGCTAAAAAGTCATTTTAAGCGAGAGATGGATAAAAACAGAGAGAGAGAGAGAGAGAGAGAGAAAGAGAGAGAGAGAGAGAAATATGCCGCACCAATAGTAGCAGCACGGTGAAGGTGTATCATATTAGGTGTAATTCATTCGTGGGTGTTTGTGCTCATATGAATTTGAATGCATTATGCGAACGGAAAAGATATATTACACACATCAATACGCACCAAAATACCAACAAATTTCGCCTATTGTTCATGCCTCAATATGGTGCGTGTGTTGGCAATGTTTGCCATCCATCGATCGATACATGCGATTGTTCATGTTCACGAAACAACAACAACAACAAAATTTGTTGCAAATCCATTTGGCCGCGAAGTGGTCCAACATATATATTTTGCCGAGAAAAACAATTGACTTTTTGATGCAGCAACATCAGTGGCAAAAAAACAATTTGATTTTTCTGCAAGAACTTCCTGAACTTTCTCATACTATGACAAATGTATGCAATTCCCGTAAAATTCAGTGCTCCTTTAAAATGAGAACACCATTTGTGTTGTTGTTGTTATTGTTTTTGCCGCTGTTGTCGATTCTAAGTTTAATTCTGTGCGAAGGTTTGGAACGTTTTACGGATGTGCACACGTGTAATTTCAAAATGATTCCATTTGATGGGACGAGATTGTGCGTTCACTGTTCAGTGGTTCATTTTCATGTAGATTTTGTTTACTAGCCTGAACAGTCGAGTCTCAATAATACGCTAAATTATACGTTGAACTAAATGTAGCACTCGCATGTTACGCTGTGTGTGTGTGTGTATGTGTTAACGTAATGCGAACGAGCTTGCATTTGGGTAAACAATGCAGAATAGGCAAGATTTACATGGAAACTCTCGACCTATTGGAATTCTAATGGTTTTTTTTTCTCCAACGGTGAAACCAAAACAAAAATACTCACTCGTTTTCCATCTTTATCGTTACAGCACCGCATGTCGGATATGTTTATGCTAACATACCGAATGATGGTATGTGAATGAGCGATTTTTTGTTCGCCTGCTCGCCCGAAAGGTTCGCTTCACTTATTGTTTTATGCCTGTGCTGAGACACAGTGTGCTTCAGTGTGTTTTATTTTTGCTGTTCGTATTTTTCATTCTCTTTTCGGCGATCGTTAGAGACGCTTTCAGACACTTTTACATCATTTGAGTGTCGACTCGATTCGTTTGAGGACAAGTGATTGGAAGCGTCGTCATTTCGGCTTCAACACACTCAATCGAACACCGAAATCAACTCTCGCTATCAGTATTGAGCTGTAATAACGTGCCACTCGTAAATTCACCCATAGTTATGTATCATTATTAAATTTTACGGTAGATTTTTTTCACTTCTTCTTATCTTACCTTTGGTTGTCGGCTTCGTTTTTATATGTTAGGATTGTTCGGGCGCTGCCTGAAGACGAACTGGAGCAAATATAAAAGGACTTGAGTATCTTGCAAAAATGGCACAGAAAAAACAAGAAACAGAATTGCAAGAAATTAAGAGTGAAAAAGAGCGGACGAACGAGAGCGAGCTTCTCAAAATGAACGTAAATGCGAACGAAATAAAATTTCGTTTGGAAGCGTGTGAGGCGCATGGTTCATGGTTTGGGATCTTGTTTCTAATTCGTTGCCATATTCTATCCACCCGTGACTAGTACATTAACTCGCTGCCAATATGAAGAGGTGCTCTTCAAATGCGCCAAAAAACGTTTCCTCTCCTCTTGGTGTGCTTGACTTTATTAGATGAAGCAAAGGCAAAATAGAAAGACAAAGAGAGAGAGAGAGAGAGAGAGAGAGAGAGAGAGAGAGAGAGAGACGAAGAGAGAGACAAAATATATGTATATAATATAAAATAAAATAAAAATAAAAGAATCAACGAAAATGGTGAAGAGGAGCTCGCAGCAAATCGCATCATTCACATCTACTTTAGCAGAACATTTACAAAGCAAAACTCATTTATTTGTTGTTTTTCGCCAATTTCTCTTCTTTGTATTTTGAAGCCCGATGCGCGAGCAAGTGGTGTTCAGAAGAAGCACATGCCGCGCTCACATTACGTTCTAACTCCTGCTCCTCGGGTTTTTAAAACGGTAGCTATCGCTTGATTCGCGCGCGCTGTGATATGATTTCGAAGTCGAAGTTTTGTGAGTGTGCCAGATACTTTACCATCAGGTGCACTCAATTTCAAAGTTCATTTACTTGCATAGTGTTGACTAGAGCACATAAAATATATGTGTACGTGCAGTAGTCAGATTCGTGCTGTGAAAGAGACAAACGACCTGCTCTGACTGAAATGAAATGGCGTATGAACGTTTGTGATCTCGGTTGAATACGACACCGAAAGGTACAATAAAAGGGGTTTGGGATGGCTCCACAAACAGTTCGGCTCAATTTACTCTCTTGCTCTCTCTTACTCAGTTCATTTATCCGTACCAAGTTTTGTCGGTGTACAAACATTCTCTCGTATATACTATTAAGCTAGATGGATATACAAAGAGAGAGAAAGAGAGAGAGATCGAAAGATGTGTGTGTGTGTGTGTGTGTGTGTGTGTGTGTGTGTGTACCAAATGCTGTTGATAAACTATGGTGGAATATTCTATCGAATTGACTCAACCACATTGACATGATCGAAGCTGAAAGGAAAATAAAGCAAATAAGATCTCGTTCTCGCTCAATATCGTTCTCGCTCTATCTCTCTCTTTCTCTCTCTCTCTCTCTCTCTGTATATATATCACCCTTAACACACAAACATTGCGTGCCATACACGAGCTGAACTCGATGATAATAAGTGTAAATCGATGTAGTTGCAATAGTTGTTTAACTAAAGCAGCAGGCGAACAACTGACGAACAAGTAATCTCATCTAGCATAGACAAGCATTGCACACTGGAAGTTTATTATACGAACTATATCACGCATTTTAAGAGAATAAAACTTGTCAGTTTCGACTCTCAGTTGGAAAATGACAGTGCTGCAGAGGGAGAAGAAAAGAGTATGAGCCCATCATAAAATGCAAGACATTTAAACGTGGTAAACGTGAAAGGAACGATAATGAGCGAATTTAAGCCGTTATTTTAATTGTATTGTTTTTTTCTTTGTTTAATGCTTGCGAATAAATTTGCATATTTTATTAGTAATTTGCCGTTCGATATCTGTGGTGATATTTTTTTTTTCAAACATTCTCGGTCCCATGTACGTGTGGACTAATGCAAACAATACCATTTCGTTTGATATGCCATGTGCCGTGTACTGTGTTCCGTAGTTGGTCTTCTCTTGTTAAATCCACCCCGTCTAGGCCACTCACTCATTCACTCTAAGTAACTCAACGATCTCTCTGCTAGTTCCATTTTGTATTGAATGCACACTTGAATTTTCGTTCCTTGGTTTCATTTAATTCACTGTATCTTCACCATTTTTACCGTTTTTGCCATCGATACACCGAATGAACGTCCGGGCCACCATGATTTAACATCAAATTCGAAGTGTATCGATATTATCTAAGGGAGTATAAAAACTATTGTCACGCGATGGGTGGTCGTCATATAGTTTCATGAATACCACAAGTAAACGAGTTCAAGCCGAAGAACGACAGCACTGGTACTTGTGTGATATTGTGCTTTATTTCTGAACCTGCCGTATATTGGCCTAAAGTTGAAAATGTTAAGCATGTAAATCATTCGGAAGGTGAAGCACTTTAGAGCAATTACATTGAAACCAGGAGCGCGTGCTTGTTAACATTTAATGGCGGGGGGAAAAAATAGGCAAGTTGCGTTACGCAACACTGTCGCGACCAGCAATTTCATTTTAGGCTTTAGTATTCTTATAATTGTTTTTGGCTAGCTCTCTGGGCTCATCGTCGATTTAATCATTGAGAGAGAGAGAGAGAGAGAGAGAGAGAGAGAGAGAGAGAGAGAGAGAGAGAGAGAGAGAGAGAGAGAGTGTGTGCAACTGATAGCGCTGTTGATGTTATTCGGAATAACTTATTCCGTTCTGTTACATACGTTGGGCCAATACATCTGTGCACATGCGATAGATGGCGTTGAAGATCGTGTATTTTTGCTTGATATTTTCAATATACGCCAAAAGATATGGTCGGTAAAACGAATGAGGTCATATATTTAAGCGTAAACAAAAAACACCATTCCACTCAGTTCTAATAAAACCAAACCATTGCATCTAGCTGAAGAGCAAACCAAAAAAAAAGTTGAATATCTTAGGTTCAGACATCAAACCGATTAGCTGAACTTCAACGTATTAATGTCGCCGAGTTTTGGATAGAGTCCCTACCAAACGACATGAAGCATAATAAAATGATGGGATATGCTCTGAATTGGAATCATTCACACGAAAAACAACGACTCTATATAGAGTCTCCATGGTTTATACCTCATACAGCCGCTGTTAAGGCGAGGAATCACATAAATTAAAACACACCGAAAAAAAAACAGAATAAGAAAAAACCAACACACACACAAAAAACGCAAAAAGCAAATACATTTAAGTAATGAATGGATTTTGGGGAATTAGTGGTCACATTTGTATATATATTGTTTTAGGTTCGCAAGCCAAATCTACATTGTTTAGAATAAAATTACAATTCATTGGTCCGCCGCCTTATTCAACTCACCTATTCAGATCGTCTTTCCACTACATTTTATGTGTGCATAACAAAACACAAACAAAACACCATCAACTAATAAAAACCAAAAACCAAAAAAAAAGAATGTCGAAAAACAACAACAACCTCCACACTACAATGAAAACCCAAAATGCGATGAGAAAGTTTTGCGGGGAAATGATACAAATTAAAACTACACGATAACGCTTTATCATGTCGCAACGGTGTTTGGGTTAGTAATCGTTCAGCTAACATTTTTAATAATTTGGTTGGACGCTTTATTTTTTTGCTTGTGAGGTTTGTGCGCGCGCTCGTGTGTTTGTGTTTGTGTGATTCCGTATACAAACCGTAACAATACATTGCCGAAGCAAAAGTAACAAATAGCAAGCACATTAACACTGAGAGCGACCAAACTTATCCAACTCAAACTTCCAACACGCCAAATGCAAATTTCAAATTGCAAATTGCAAACACAAATACTCTTTCGATACATATACGTATATAATATAGACATACTGTGCGGAGTCCAAACCGGTGTGAACCTTTGGAGTAATGAAATGATGCTAGCATACAGCTAACTGGGGTTTTGTCGCAAAATGAAAAACCAAATTATGAAATGAAAATATACATTCGTTTCAACAAATGTACTAGAGGTGCTGTTGCCTTTCATACCCTGCCAAACAACAACCGTTGAGATACACACCGGGAACAACGCTTCAGCTACTTACTATATATTTTTGAATGTGCTTCCCGTACAACATGCAATATCCGCTGAACATGTATCTACACTTTACGTCCTAATCTACCTAAAAATTCAAATTATATGAAAGTTTGTTTCGGGTCAATTCGTGAGCGGTAGCCCGTATTATATGTTATGTTACCTCTTACCTGTTACCAGTTATCATTCGCAATTTAGCATTTTACGCTTTCTCTCTATTTTTTTTCATATTCGTTCTCGTCTCATTTGTAACATGAATGATTGTGTGGAATTACGCATATTCAAATAGGCAGACCAACGCACACACACACACGCTTCTAACGAATATTTATCGCTACCAATTTTGACATGTTTCATTCATGGAAGAAAAAAAAAACAAAATTGGTGTGGCAAAAATTTCTTTAAGTGTATTTCATGCCCATGGTCATTGTTTGTACAGCGCATGAAATGAAAATTTAGTTTTGCAACTGAACAAATAAATCAGTCACCTGCGCAGAGATACAGAGTGTCGTATTTTTTTGTGTTGTTTCTATTCAAATTGCGATTACGTTCGATTGCTTAAGAATTTATGTATTTTTGATGCATAATAAATTGAGATTTGTTCACTATGCAATGTGATATGCAATGGAATTGGATTTGGCATTGGACTTCGAATGTTCAATGAACGATTGCGAGCGTAACCGATTGACATGTTGTGTGCTTGCCACATTCAGTCGTTATATGTATATATATGTATATATAGCGCTAATGCACAGTATCAAGTTGGCGATAATAATTAGGCGCGCACACCACTTTAAATCTATATCGTGATTCGACAAAATCGTTCTTGATCGTCTAATCAACCATTGTACTGACTATTTTTCCATTATTGTACACGAGCAATCGAACACCATTCTCTATATTTGCGCTATCGAAATGCTACAAGTTCAATACGATTCATGTACGGGTCTTCCATAATTCAGTATTCAATTCACACAATTTATAAAATAATAATAAATGGCAGCGATTGGACCGCTTCACCAGAATCTACCATTTGCACATTTTGGTGTGTGTCAGAGAAGTGTGTAAGCAAGAGCAACGCTAAGGTCAATTCAATATTTTCAAAGTGGAAAATGTCCACTTTTAGTTCGGTCGATATTAGCTTATCTAGTGGTTAATGGTGCCATTTACGATTCGCTATTGAACCAGAAATCATACAGGTAAAAATTAAATAGACTTTTGTGCTGAATAACAGCGGCGACGACAACGACTATATTTTACGTGGGCGCACGAAAATCGCTTACACATTTTGCACGGTTTTCACGATATGTGACCCGCTCTGTCTCTCTCTGTGTCTCTCTCCCTCTCCGCCTCTCTTTCTCTTTACCAACAAGAATGCCATGGTGAGTCTGCATAATGTACATTTCGATTCAATACTTATTCGATGGAAACGTTTATGCTTGGCTCTCATTCGAAGCTTGAAAATAAATTCATCAACCATTTTTGTGCGGAATGTGTAAGAGTGCGTGTGACCGGAGCAAATTGAACCGAGTAAAGTGCACTGACGAACTTATGGACTGAATGTCGTCATTTCCAATTTCCATAGCGCATAACATCAATTTTCTGTTGATTGTGGTGATTTAGCAATACAGACATACACTTTGCATTCAGTAGAGACGGAGAGAGCGACAGAGAAAGAAAGAAAGAAAGAAAGAAAGAAAGAAGGAGAGAGAGAGAGAGAGAGAGAGAGAGAGAGCTCACTGTTGAGAGCCCGTAACTGTGCCGCAGTCGAGTGTTGCTCACCAAATTCGATATCATTGTATGCAATTCGTCTGCTTGTTTCGTTCATATTTACCCGAAAAATTGAATGGAAGAAAAAAAAATGTCGAATGAATGAACATGCAGAAAATGAAAGATATACGCAAATCCATTTTGCCCAAGCCAAAAAGACCCGAAGTGATAAAATGCCAAAGTAACTTTTGATAGTTAGATGTCAGTTGCAGATCTTTGTTGGTGGTCGACAATCGTTAATATAAATATACTCGTGCATATAGTTATGGATACGTGACAGAGGCACCAAATACACACAATCGTGATATTCTATTCGAATAAATGTGAAGTGATTCAAATGGCGGGGGCTCAAATGTTCATTCATGCCACCGATGGAATGATGGCAATGAAGTATATGCTACATGAATACATTTTTCGCACAAAACACATTTTCGCCAAATGCAATAGCCGTTGATGCTTTTATAGAACAAACGAAACCATCCTTGTCGTTCTCATGGCATTTTGAATCGCCGCTCTTTGTTGTGCATTTGGGACTAAAACCATTTTCACGTATTCATCTGTGCTTTGGTTCGTTCGTTGATTCGTTCGTTCGTTCGATCGTTCGTTCGTTTGTGCTCTAGTGCACTCATCATAGCCTTTTGCAATGTAATCATTCGTCGAAAACGTCGTCATTATTATTCCCGACAAAATGTTTATCGTGTTTTGGCTATCGGGGACTGTAGTCGACGACTTTACACTTATTTGTTCTCTAATGTAAAATGTCAGCCATTTTCAAATACGTTCTCGCGCGTTCGATGTTCAATGTTATAAACATATACAATGCACAGAGCACACAACACAATGCCAAATTCCATATATTGAATTGGATGAGATGGGCATGGCGGCAGAGGGCAAACGAAAAGCCAGCCAGCCAACAAAAGGAGCCAAAGAAAAATATGCATAATGGTCATCATCAAGCAGTGTGAATTACACGCAAATATGCATATCGTCATCGTCATCATCATCGTCATTGTTACACAGTGCCGAGGCGCTGTTAGTTCGCCGGGAGATTTGGGGACGGGCAAACTATTGTTAAGCGAATACGTGCATTACATATGATTTGAGTCGGTGAGTGGGAGAGAGAGAGAAAGAGAGTAGCAGATTGGAAATGTGAGACAACAAGGAAAAATACCCCAACAAAAATGCTATTGCACAAAGCGACAGCACAAGCGGCGCGTATATTACTTTTGTAGAAAATTGCGATATTCGACACATGTGATGTTTATTTGAGCATTCTATAAATGTTATTCAATCGCTATGATCGCCATAGGTGATT
Organism: Aphidoletes aphidimyza; assembly: GCA_030463065.1. Taxonomy (NCBI): domain Eukaryota; kingdom Metazoa; phylum Arthropoda; class Insecta; order Diptera; family Cecidomyiidae; genus Aphidoletes; species Aphidoletes aphidimyza. The sequence continues at coordinate 19,844,042 of CM059998.1, read as the reverse complement.
TTATTATTTTGTGCGATTGTGAAAAGTGGACATGCGTTGTAGCGGGTAACGACGATATAGATGCTCGATGAGATGGCTTGAGCAATTCAGAAAATCCATTGTGCGTGTGTGTTCGTGGGCGCGCGCGCTTGCTTCAAAACAAGATGAGAAAAAGTGGCAACGAGAGATTGGCATATAATGTCATGATGGCTCATGGTTATGTTGGCTGAATGCACCGATTCAAAAGCGATGCACAACGAAATATACATCTCTCACATTAAATCAGAACATTGATCCATTCGCATAGACAGCTTGTGGATATGTATTCAAACGAGGGAACGAGTGTGTGTGTGTGTGTGTGTGAGAGAGAGAGAGAGAGAGAGAGAGACATTTCGTTTTTCAAACGATTAATTTGATAACGTGCACTTTTGTTGTTATTCAGCCACTAACATGAACGGCATTTTGTGTGTGTTAGTATGTGTGTACTGTGCATAGACGACATTTCGTTTCGGTGAGTGAAAGAGAGACATAAAAATAAAAAAATCAGCACGCCGAAAAAAGCGAGGTGGTGAGGGGTTGGGTTGGGAAGTAGACGATTGGGATTCTCTTATGGTCGGTTGAGTCAGTGGACCACCAGCCATGATATATCGTTAGCGAGCAGAATTAAACGTTGCATTTAAGCATTTTATTTTTGCATGCCAGCTATAAATCATAAATTGCATTGAAACATCAGTATTTTACTATTTTTCTATATAGATCATATGCATGTACACATGTACAAATTTACAAATGTACAAATGAATACATGTGAGTCTGAGTCTGAGTATGGTATCGGTATGTGTGCGCTTATGTGTGTTGCGTATCATTCAGTGTGTGATAACGAGACGTTGTAATGGGCGCACATTTCAACGGATCCAGAATGGTATAAAATACGATGATCCATCAATAAATTGCCATTGCCATCACCATGAACCATAACAATTTAATGACACTACTCGGGCTCAAGCATATAGCATGTCCTTCTTCATCTCGGCTTTGGTCACCGCACGCTCGCTCACCATTTTTTCGAGTCTCCCGCTTTTCATCCCATGCCACCAAATTATTTATATTTCATTTATTGAAATGTTTGCATTGCGTTTCGTTTAATGGAAAGGAAAGATATTGATACGCTTGCTGCGCAAACGATATTCCAAATCGCCTGATTCAATCCCGAAAAACCGTTTCGCATGCGATCGAACACACACACACACTAACTTCGTCGTTATATCGCTGCAAATTATTGAATCGAAATGGCGCAATGAAATTTATTAAAAGCAAAAATATATACGGTTTTCATCACCAAATTGCTTCATATTATGCATTTTTTATGGCCAACTGACGAAATTTCAATGAATTGCGTTGCATTTATATTGAGCGTTGACATTGTCTCATCGGTTGGCCGATATGCTATGTGTCTGATGTGTGTGCATTTGCCATTTTGTAACCTTTATGCCGATGGCCTTACAGACGGATTCGAATTCCAAACCACACACAAACACAGCACACACACATTCGCGATAAATTCCACTCCAAACAAAGTAGCAAACAAAAGTTCCAATTGTGAATTGAACGTAATGCGAGACGGAAAAAAAAGAGCAGAAAACTAATAGCCATTCGTTGTATATTTGGCCATTTCGTATATATATTATTTGATCGAATACTTATTGTATACGGATGTGCTTGTGCATGTTGATATTGTACAATCAATGTGCTGATTTCATGAGCGCGAAGCGAACAAATAAAATTGAATTGGCGCATAAATTGATCCGGGCGAGCGCTTTTCAGGAGCTACCTTTCCAATTCCTTTTGGTTGCCGAACCAGATTTATGATTATTATGTTATTTTTACGATGTTCAATTGTAACTGTTGTACTTGATATGGCCAAATAACTGGCGATATACACAATGAAAAATCATGGTAAAAGTTGCCTACATCATAAATGTTTACTACCTCCCTCGCCGAACTATAGCCGCATAGCTTTCAGTCTCTCGTCAAAACCTCTCTGTCTCTTGCGACTCTGACCACTTCGGTCGCCTCAAACACACCGTGTCGCATTTCACATATATACATATATCGCATTTGTTTCAAATGTGGAAAACATATGAATGCAATTTACTTTTAATTTTACATTCAATTGTTTTGTTGTTATGTGATTGTGCTAAGCACACATGGGTCCATTTACACGAAATGGCTCTAAACCATCTAGTCATAAACGATCGACAGTTCTTCTATTTACAACCCAAAATAAAACACGTTTGTATGCTATTTGAAAGGTAGAGAGAGAGGGAGAGAGAGAGAGAGAGAGACAGAGAGACGAGAGCACTAGCGACCGAGCAAAAAGACTGTTCATTTGATTTCATTAAATGGATATCCTATGCGCCACCAGCTCACAATAATGATATTGTGCTCAAGCTATTTTCCGGCTTCCCAATCAATGATTTCAACCGTTTCATTGGCCCCGATAAATTGATTTCCATTTTTCGCTGTTGCCAGCACAGCCACCGTTAACACTGCTAATATTTTCATATCAACATAAAACAATTGAAATTCTGTTTGGTGTGCACCTGTAATATAATTTATAGCTTTATAACATTATTTTGTTTATATGTGTAATATTTTTAGATTCGTTGCGTAATTAGATGGACGTAGTGTATAAGTAAATGATGCAATATTTTCAATTATTCTAAATGAATTTTTCTTGTCTATTTTTTTCTCTCTCTCTCCCTCTCTCTCTTTCTCTCTCTCTCTCTCTCTCTCTCTCTCTTTTTTTTCATGTTCATTTTCTACATCGATGTCGTCGCTGCAATTCACGCGTTGTTTCGTCATTCGTCCGAATATGGCCTTATTCATCGTCTCCAATAACGTGCACCAATTCTGCTGGGCATAACGCATTTACACCACTATGCGTCACTTCGTTCGATTGTGCTGTGTGTGCTGTTTTTTTTTATCCACCGCTACCAATAAAATTAATTTATTTATGGAACATTGATAACAATAATAAATCGTCATATAACCATATATTCATCATTGCAATATCATTATATTCGTCATTGGATATCGAAACCATCTATCGGCACTCTTGGACGCGTTCGCGTTTTCTCGTTCCATCGTCCCATTCTCCAACCCCCCCCCCATGCCTTTTCTCATTTGTGTCCCATCGTCTCCAATCCCATCGATACACGTTTCACGTTCGAATCAACTGCTCATTATTCATGCATGGTGAATGTTTGTTATTTGTTTCCATTTTCCATTTGTTTGTTGTTCAAATTGTGAAATATTTTCCCTTCTGTTTTCTGGTTATTTTTCCTATTTATTTTTGTTTCTATTTGGAAAATTTGAAACGTTGCGCTCGTGTTCGCATTTCTCTTTGGTTCATTTGTGTTGTTATTTTTTTTACTGTCCCTCTCTTTCTCTCTCTCTCTCTCTCTCTCTTGCTGCGCGTTTGCGTCTCTTTCATTCTTTATTTTTTCTGTTGTTGTTCTTGTTATTGTTGTTGTGTGTTTTTCTTTCTTTCAACTGCCACTGGTTTTGTTGCTTATCGTTTTCTTCTCTTTCATTATTTATGTTCATTCATTGCCTGCGAATAATGGCGATAAATTGATATGCAAAATGGGAATTGATTATGTCTTCTGTTCGATTCTATTTTGCCTTCTGTTTTCTCTCGTTGATCCAATCAAAACCGGAATAAAATGGCAAAATAATGATGTTGATTTGAATGGATGCACAAATATACAAATACACACACACACACATACACAAAACAAACGGGACTCATCGACAAACGAATGAAACGAATCAACCAAACTGGCTGGGCTACAATTTTCCGCTGCTGATGGCGGTGGCGGCGGTAAACGATGACGAAACGATTACAATAATGTTTATCGAACTCGGCAACGAAACGAACGGTGTACCACTTGGTTTTCTATTTCTTGGATTTCGTGTCTACTGTGGAACTCTGCGCGTTTCTTCGTTCACACGTTCATATTCATCGGCCACACGAAAAACGAAAAACATTTTATGGAAACAGATCGAAAACTTTTCGTTGGTATGCTAAGCAAGCAACAAACGGAAGAGGATGTAAAGCAGCTATTCACACCATTCGGAACAATTGAAGAGTGTACAATTCTACGAGGACCGGACGGTGCCAGTAAAGGTAAAACAATGAACATACATTATTGGAATTCCGTTCACCCTTCTCCTGTTCCCTTCCTCTCTCTCTCTCTCTCTCTCTCTCTCTCTCTCTCTCTCTCAATTTCTCTCTTTCTCTCTCTCTTTCTCTCTCTCTCTCTCTCTCTCTCTCTCAATTACTCACTCACTCACTCTGCCCCTATTCCACTTCTCACATTTCACTTTTTGTTGTTGTTGTTGCTACTGCTGTTGTCGCTCTTTTTCCGTTCATTCTTCCATTATTTTCACTCTTTCATTGAATTGTTTTGTGCTTTCACTCTGTTTCCAATTTCAATTCAACTGAACTGAGATATTTTTTTTTTTTGCGTGAAAGAGTGTCGAGTGTGGGGGTTTTGGTTGTTGTTTCACAAAATTTTCCGTATTGAAATATTTGTGTACAAACACATTAACATCGACATGCTTTCCATCAGAACCAACTTAATTAAAGATGTAAAAATCAAATTAGATCAATCAACTGGAAATGTTCGAACGAAGTATTTTACCGTTTTGAAACGGAGAGTAAAAATAGTGTTCGGAAACAAATAATTGGCGTAAATTGCATTCTATTTGAGAGTTTGAGAGTTTCGGAGTTCGGGAGCTCGGTGTGACTGTGCTGCCGTATGGGTGGGTGTCACAGTCTGGCAGCATTTTTGACGTTTACATTGAATTCAATGCTAATTGTAAATTTTTCCATTTCAAAACGCCACCTATCGTATCGATTTTCAAATTAATGAAATGCTATTCAATGTCAATTTTGCCGCGACACATTCACGTTGCATTGGTTCTTGTTAGCATATTGTGTACATTTTGATTTATGTTTTATAATGTTAAAACAAAATAAATTTGAATCGGGAAGTACAAATATTATTAGTTGGTAGCTTATAACTACCGAAGTGAGAGTGGAAATTACATTGTACAAAATGTGGGTGAAGTCATATTTGTCTATTTGAATGAATACCGATGTCCATTTGAATCGAAGTTCAACTGAAACATTAATATTTGTCGTTTTGGATGGACATGTGATAGAATTTCATAATTGAACACAGTTTTTTTCATGCGAAAAAAATGCTTGAGAGAAAGAATATACATTCGGCTTTTAAGTAACGCCACAATTAAAATTGTTTGAAATCAGTTTCGTTTTTATATTTTTTTTTTTTTTGTTCATATTCACTGTGTTTTCGCAAGTAGGAAGTAGAACGTTACGAATATTTATGTTTTGTTTATATTATTGGATTCGAGGAATTATTTTGTTTGTTTACTTTTTTCTCAGCTCTTATTTTTGAGCTAGGACAATTTCTTTGCTTGAAGAAGAATATGCAAAAATGCTTCACTTCGTATTTGTGTGTGCGTTTTTATTCTACAATGAACAAGAACAAAAAACTCAACCGCAAAATATAGCACATACATAGGTCCATTTGAATGGATACTGACGTCTCGGCCTAGTTCGAAAATTGATACGATAGGTGGCGTTTTATTTCAATGTTATTATGCTGCCAGACGGTGGTGGGTGTTGTTGTTGACAAAACTTGACTCGATTTCATTGTATAATAATCAGGCGTGTGAAGTCGTTTATGTTCAAGTTGATGGCAACACAAGCTGTGCCAAGTATACACATTTATTGAAAAATTGTTCCCTTAATGTCGGCAAAATAAGTATCGTGTTTTATGGGCTATCAGTTCGCATGTTAACCAGTTCGCATATGTCATTAGTCGAAACACATTTTGCGTAAGACGAATAAACATTATGAGAGCGCGTTGAGCCAGTTTCATATTCGCCTGCGCTCGCATTATATTTCATATGATGATGCTTTGCTTGTTATAAATGCGTGCGTGTGTGTATGTTTGTGTGGAAATCAGGCTATGCGACAAAATAAATATAAAATGTTGCTGTGAATTTTAAGCTCGACAAAAGCTTAACCGAATCAAATGAATCGAAATGCAATACAAAATGCATATACATATCGAAATACTCAGTTGAGGCTTAAACGGAAACGGATGAATCTGTATGCTGTGTAACTGAATCCTTTCCATGTGAATTAAAGTCTTCCCCCAGCAAAAAGTAATTCGATAAGAATATAAATGGTGTGTTGACAAATATTATTATTAATGTTTTTGCAGCGATACTGCGTCCCAAAATGAAAATTATATGTTTTAAATTATGTTTGAGAGAAAGTGACATATCAAGCCACATATTGTGAATGGGCCAGAAATAAAAAGAAAACATTGAGAACGGCAGCGCAATATCATGCAGATAAACGTACGATATGGAGTCGCATGGTTTTCGCTCTCTCTCTCTCGCTCTCCCTCATTCAGATAACGAAAGGTCTTTCATTTCTGTTTCTCGTTTACACGCATACATCGTCCTCTAGTTCTTGAAACGATTATGAACAACGACATTTTCTATTTATAATAATGACATAAAGTCAACAACCGACACTCGAAATCACATTTTGTTTTGGGAAAATATCGCTGGATCTCTTCATCCTGTCTTCAATTTGGGGCTGTGTTGAATATTTTTCGGGGCTGAACTGATAAAATGGGTCTTCTCACGTTCACAGTACTCTGAATACTGAACATACAATAGCCTGCAAGCTTAAAGCTTAATTTATAATAATTAGTGACTGTGTGCACAGTGCTCATTGCTCACCATCCTTTCATGTAAAACGTAAATTCATAAATTCCGGTCTATGTGCATTCTATCTACCACCACACTGGAATAACTTGTGAATATAAAATTAAAACAGACGGCATTTTTTTCTGTTTTTTGTTTTGGTTGTTCTAGAGTAGTCTTTGAAGTGTAAGCATTTTGAAACTGACGAAACACTTGCTAATTGTCGAGGGAAAAAAGTGAAATGAAATGACAGAGAAATATATATACATTTTATATGAATACTCAAATACCCAAATACTCCCTTCCTCATTTGCGCATATATTGATGAGATCTATCGCTCTGTCAATCAAATCAAAGCGTAATTTCATATTGATCACTCATTTTAAGTAGCATTTTTTTTCGTTAAACACATTGAAATTGTACCGTTGGTTATCACATTTGGGTATTGTTTTATAGTCACGAGATATTAGATCAATTTAAATAATACCTTTGATGCATGCACACTCAAATCCATTAAAGGGATATTTAAAAAAGCTTTGACGTTCACATGAATTTCACTCACTAATTGGCCTACAAGAGTGCACGCCTGTATTCGAATACAATTCCAACATGTGTATCTCTCTCTCTCTCTCTCTCTCTCTCTCTCTCTCTCTCTGTGTGTGTGTGTGTCTGTGTGATCTGTATGTAGTTAAATATTACACATTACGCCCTATTAAATCCATTTGCTGTCATTAATAATACATAATTTTCAATTTGTACGCTGTGTGCGTGAGACGAGTAAATATTCGTCTTTATATACACAAAAAACGGGCATTTTCAATTGCTTTTTGTGCAAATTCCAACGCAGCAAATATAATTGATATAATTTTCTCTCTCTCTCTCTCTCTCTCTCTCTCTCTCTCTCTCTCACACACACACACACACACACACTCTGCTTCTCTCTGTGTGATTCTCTTCCTTTTTTGTTAGTCTGTCGTTCATTCTGTCAATGGTGGGCCATTTTTGTGGTGGCATTGCTTTGAAACGTCGACATACGACGATAACAAAAGTGAAAACGTAAAAATAACAAGCCTTAAACTGAATGGGAAATGTTAAACTTGAATATTTTATGCGATAAATGGCATGCGAAAAATACAAATGTAAGTGGAGTAAAAAAAACAAAACAAAATGTGAATAAAAAGAGAAGCGCTCACACAGAGAGAAGCAACGAGGGTGACAAAGACCGATAGAGAGAGAGAGAGAGAGAGAGAGATGGCACTTTCTTTGGCACTAGCAAAAGGGAACTTTTTGAATTGTTGTCACACGAACTACATTACACGGCTTGTTGCTCTTAGCTATGTGTGCCTTTTGTTGAGCAATTCCATTCGTCTTGTACGCTGCGGTTTCATACATTCAACCAAATACGTTATGTATTTACATTATAAATATGTGGTAAATGACATGGTAAACATACAGCGTATAAAGTGAATGAGTGGTCGATATGAAAATGAGCGCATATACATATCGCATCACAAACGGATGATAGGGCACGAGAGAGAGAGAGAGAGAGAGAGAGAGAGAGAGAGAGAGAGAGAGATGGGGAAAGACAGTGACAGAAAAAGGAGACGAAAAAAAATTGATTACGAAAAGAATAAAAATGTGTGCAGTTCCAAAGAACGAATGAAACCGCATCAAACCAACAACAACAACAACAACAATCAAATCAAATAAAAGAAAATAAACTGAGCCAACAAACCGAATAGAGTGCTTTCGCAAACACGCACACATGTATGTGCAATACACGAAAAAGAGAAAATGACTATTCTATATGAAGTGGGTCTTATCTGAATGTCGAGAGGCTGTAAGCGTTAAATATCTCGTGTACGATTCATTCTGCCCCATTTTCCAAAGTTCACGCTTTGGTTTTTTCACTATAATTTGATAGCGACAGAGGGATAAAATAATAAAAAAACACATTCATTCACATGCACACACAAACACACAAATTTGCACATACAAACGTTGACAAAGAACACAAACGAAGGAAAAAAAATGTTTAAACACACCAAAAACATGGCCCGAAACCATGTGGAAAGAAGAACGATCATCATTCAACAGCCAACCGACTATTATTTTCTTTTTAGCTCAAATGAAAGTGGGTGCAAGTATTGAAAACAATAGCAATGCAGGAAAAAATCCAGCAAATAATACAAAAAAAAACAATATCGAGGAACCGAAAAGAAAGCTGTCGTTCGTTGAAAAGAAATTGAAAGAGAGTGTTAAAAAAATGGATGAAATTATTTATATATTCGCTCATAAGTGAATGGGTAAACTTAGATAAATGACTGAAAATAGCATCTGGTGATGGTACACAACGTTTTCTGGCGAAAAAACGCTTAACTTAAATTAAAGATTTGATGCCGCTGAGTGCTGTTCCATTCGATTTACGTTCATTTTTAAGTGTTTTCACAACAATTTCATTGGTTGTTATAATGCCAAAAAGCTTGGTGATCGAATATCACCACATATAAATGTGGCTCTATAGCGCTCCAATATGTGTGTATGCCGATTGTGTGCGTGTGATTCACTTAATCAGATGAAAAGTTCATAAAAAGGAAAACACATAAAAATCAATATAAACTTACTAATTGAGAGAGACAGAGAGAGAGAGAGAGAGAGAGACAGTGAGAGAGCGAGTAAAGTGCTTAACAATCTACCAAATCCACGCTTGGGGTTCAGAGCTCAATGAGATGGATCTAAAAACATGAAAACAGTTCAAAGAGGTTAAAACTAGGGAATATTCCATGTTCTAGCGGTTTATTTCCATTTTGAACGACAGCTGCAATTCAATAAAATCTTTCCACATTTTCGAATAGACAGATGGAAGTGAAGAGGCCGATATAGAAAAAACAACCAGATTAAAAATATGTTCTAGCTTAGTTTCTTGATTACGTATTTTAATCGATTTGATGTTCCAAAACTAAAGTAAAATATTTGTGTGCGTGTGTGTGTTCAGTGTTCACTTCATTAGTGTTTTACTCATCAGTGGTTTTGATTAATTTCAATGCAATGCTTCTATATGTTGTTGTGCCCTTCGTCGACACAAATGCCAACAGTGAAAATCCATTTTCACAATTTTCACAAAACATATATATAATATATATAACTAAAGATTTAGAATTTGTATGTCAAACAAACAACATTTTAAACGCGATGCCGATTTTATGAAGAAATATTTCAAAAGTTTTATTCCCTAATAACACAATTGAATAATTTACGTTAATTTATTCATAAAAGAGTACCCCCCCCGCCCAACCCGCCCCGCCCGCAGCTACGGAATGATTGTCGAAACGAAATTGATGGTAATTTTCATTACTATCAATCGGCATCTATTTCTGTCGGATTTGTGTGTGTGTGTCAGGTGTGTGTGTGTGTGTGTGTGTGGGTGAACTTTGAGCAATGAACATTGAATACGTTGAGAAAATCCGATTCGTACAACCCCTCTGCATCCCTTTGACCTTTTTTTTGTACTTTGAAAGGCATGCAAAACAATCTACATGAAAATTACACATAGTCAATGTGATACTAAAATGGCTGACTCATTTTAGTAGATAGAACCAAATGTGTTTTTCGATTTTCGGGTTGGCCAACGTCATACCGTATGGCATATATACTATGCAATGTAAAATCACACACTTGAAATGACTTTGCAAATAACATATATACATTATATGTGTGATATGCCAAAACAAAAACACAAAAATGAACCGCTCCCACAAAAACAAAAGATCATGAAATAAAATTACAAAACATAACTATAAATATCAGAACAGAAATTGCAGTCACAGCACTCGTGCATATTTCATGCTTCAATTAAATTCAAATTATTGTTGTTTTGTGAGAAAAATGTCTATGTTCCACATTCCTACCATTTTGGTAATTTAATCCATCTATTGTACTATTGTAAACTCGCATTATTTTCTTCGGCTTCTGTTGTTTTTTTTCATCCATCTATCAATTCGCTTTAATTGTTATGGCATTAGACTGAAGAATTGACCAATTTAATTCGAAAATGGGGCCACATTAAAATTAAAGTTGTTAATTTCAAAAGAGAGAGAAAGAGTTCATGGATTCAATTGTCAGGTCAATTTATTTTTTTGAAGTAATTCAAAACGAATAAATTTATCCACCAACTTGAGACAACTAAAGTGATTTAGAATCGAAATTTTTATAAACGGACTTAATAATGTGAAGTGTTTCATTTGATGTAAGATATTATTTGAAATTCAAAGTTTACATTTGGCATAGACATAATGGATTCAACTATGGTTCTTTCATTTTCTGATATTCATGTATATGATTGAAAAATTCATTTAAAAATTGATTCGAACCAATATTAGAAATCAAAAGTCAAGTAATTTATTAATAAGTATTGATTGGCACAATCCATAGGTCGAATAGCATTTGTAACTTTATTGAATTGGTTTCATTGGATTCAAGTATATATTATTATATTAGGAAATGAATCCATCAGACAAAAGTTGTGTGCGGTGTGAGCCTTGAGCCGTGACCCATTCAATGTTTCTAGTTTGTATCCTTTGTGCATATTGTTAAAGCCGAACCGCTAAGGGGCTGAAGAATTTTTTTGTTATTTGAATGATATTGCCATGACTGGGACTTGTTGTTTCCGTATTAAATGGCGTTATTCGTGATTTTGGGCAGTGCGGCGTATGGATTTCTTCTATAACAACATAAAAACCATAGAAAATTAAATCTGAAAATGGTGTTCATAGTAGATAAAAGGCACCCAAACCATCGTATCGTGTATACCACGATTGCAATTGAATACAAATAATGCATATTCAGTAAATAATTGAAATGTGACAATTCAAATTTTCGTGCATTTCATTACTTACTTTTACAATGAACGAAAAACTCATGCATTTATTCAACACGTCTCAATCTCTCACCAGTTGAATATGTGCCTATTGCTTTTAGCAATTGCTTTTGTCCACCCCCCCCCCCCCCAAATGTTCCAATGTCATTTTGGATTTGATCGAAACAAACAACAATTTTGCTCAATAATTCCATAACAATAGCTAGGTCTGGGTCGAAAATATTCGGGGCGACAGTGTAAACAACTGTGAAATGGCTGCCAAAGTATGCCAACGACATGAAAAATGATTGAGACATTTTCATTTTCTTTGGGTGCTTAAATAATTGACCGAAGCGAATCGCATTCATGTTTAAACGACAACTCAATATTTAATCGCATGCTTTTTTGTATGCATAACGATAATCCATTGGAATAATGACAATTTATTCTTGGTTTCTTTTTTGTTCGTTTTTTTTTTCGTTTGTTGAGGAAATATAATATAATCAGTAGATACTGATGACTATTATTATTGCTTCGAATCGACACTATCATTGAAGTATTGTTGGTTCTTCGTATCCCAAAAACTCGGACACATTTGTTGAAATGTGTAGAGAAGATTCACAATTAAAACGAACATAAACAGCAATGATTATTGTTTGAACGAAAACCATTGCCACATGGTGCGGATAAATTCACATTTTCGATGGCAAAAAAAAGACCCAGGAAGAAGAGCAAAAACAAGAAACAAAATACGGAGTAAAAGAAAAGTATTACTAAATGGAAAATAGTAGCGATGATAATGATTTCGAATAGAAGAGAATGGTGTTTTTTTCGTTCTGTTGAATGCTCTACATTGTTGATGTACCAAGTGGCCTTTTCGTTCTCATTAACCTTATCGTTGTCGATGCGGCAAAGGTGAATGAGCTTAAGCGTAAAATACCGAGGTAACAAAAAAAAACATAATAGAAATAAATATGAAAAAAAGCGGAGAGCTAAAAATTGAAAAGGAAAACCATAGCAAAGTGCACGAACAAAAGCGTTAAAACTTGGACGAGTTATATTGAAATGGTTAACATTGCCGTAGCTAACAAACACAAGCCATACGCCGAATAAAAGCAACCAATGCAACGAAAATGAAAGAAATAAGCAGAACATATGCAAGCACAGAAAAAAATATTACTTTCAATACTATTTCATGCAAGTGGCTTTTTATTCTAGCGTGTGTGTGTGTGTGTGTGTGTGTGTGTGTGTGTGTGTGTGTGTGTGGCTTTTAGTCGTTGCTTTTGGTGTTCAACGGGCCGTTATGCTGGCGCTATATTGTTGTCGAGGCAATTATGATGAACTTTCCACATTGGACTGTATCTTCTCTTTCTCTACACCGTTTTTTTCTCTCTCTCTTTTGCTTTCCATGTTCTTTTTGTGTTGTTATCTTGCTGTTGTACAAAACACAAATGTACGCTCTTGTTGTGAAATTTCTTGTAGCATCGTTCTTTCGGAGTTGCGGAGCGCCTTTGTGTGTTCAGGCATTTGGCTTGAGCCACATAGTACTTCTAAATCGTATTGTCAGTGGGCTTTTGCATTGCATTGAACATGTAAAATAACCGTTAACTACTAAGATTTTACTTTTTACGTTAACCGCCCCAATAGAATACGGTCGAGTTGTTGTGTGAACTCGAATAACTGTTTGCCGAGCAAGTAAAGCTGTTGTTGGCACACACACACACACACACTCACACAAAAGATTGTTTCAAGACTTTATTGTGGTGTTCATCGGTCGTATTTACATGCTTTTTTCTTGTATTCTTTGCTCAAATTTGTTTTGATTTTTCTAGCTCTTGCATTGAGTACTTCAAGCCCTTTCGGTCATAATACTTGAAGTCTGAATTTGTATTTTCTCTCTCTCTCTCTCTCTCTCTCTCTCTCTCTCTTGTGCCCCGCTCTCTCCACAATTGTCGTTCATGATTTCAATACGTTTGTAATTTTCGCTAGATCAATATGCCATTCGCATTGCAACGTATTTATTAAATATTACTTAATAAATGTTTATGTCTAAATATTAGATTGTATTGTTTTCGTATTGCCATAATATCG